>CAUYLG010073039.1:0-33533 GCA_963573385.1 Cacajao melanocephalus
ATATGGGCTTCTCTTTGTGGGTAACTCAACCTTTCTTTCTGGCTCCCCTTAGCATTTTTTCGTTCATTTCAACCCTGGTGAATCTGACGATTATGTGCCTTGGGATTGCTCTTCTTGAGGAATATCTTTGTGGTGTTCTCTGTTTTTCCTGGATCTGAATGTTGGCCCACCTTGCTAGGTTGGGGGAGTTCTGGATGATATCCTTAAGAGTGTTTTCCGACTTGGATTCATTCTCCCCGTCACATTCAGGTACTCCAATCAAACATAGATTAGGTCTTTTTACATAATCCTATATTTCTTGGATGCTTTGTTCATTTCTTTCACTCTTTTTCTCTAATTTTGCTTTCTCGTTTTATTTCATTGAGTTGATCTTCAATCTCTGATATCCTTTCTTTTGCTTGATAGATTCGTCTATTGAAACTTGTGTGTGCTTCACGAAGTTCTTTTGCTGTTTTTTTCAGCTCCATCAAGTCGTTTATGTTCTTCTCTATGCTGGTTATTCTAGTTAGCATTTTGTCTAACCTTTTATCAAGGTTTTTAATTTCTTTGCATTGGGTTAGAACGTGTTCCTTTAGCTCAGAGAAGTCTGTTGTTACCCACCTTCTGAAGCCTGCTTCTGTCAATTTGTCAAAGTCATCCTTCATCCAGTTTTGTTCTCTTGCTGGTGAGGAATTGTGATCCCTTGGAGCAGGAGAGGCGTTCTGGTTTTTGTTGATTTCATACTTTTTGTGCTGGTTCCTTCCCATCTTCATTGATTTATCCACTTTTGGCCTTTGACATCGGTGACTTTTGGATGGGGTCTCTGAGTGGACATCCTTTTTTGTTGATGTTGAAGCTATTTCTTTCTGTTTTTTAGTTTTTCTTCTAACAGTCAGGCCTCTGCTGCAGGACTGCTGGAGGTCCACTCCAGACCCTATTTGCCTGGGAATCACCTATGGGGGCTGCAGAATAGTAAGGGTTGCTGCCTGTTCTTTCTTCTAGTATCTTTGTCCCAGAAGGTTACCCACAAGATGTCAGCCAGAGCTGTTTATGAGGTGCCTCTTTGGATATAGGGGTGTCAGGGAGCCACTTGAAGAGGCAGTCTCTCCCTTATCAGAGCTCCAGTGCTGTGCTGGGAGCTCTGTTGTTCCATTCAGAGCTGCTGGGCAGGGACGTTAAAGTCTGTAGCAGTGGAACTCACAACCACCTCTTTTCCCAGGTGCTCTGTCCTGGGAAGGTGGGGCTTTATTTATAAGTCCCTGATGTGCTGCTGCCTTTTTCAGAGATGCTCTGCCTATCAAGGAGGGAGTCCAGTCACAGTTTGCCTGCAGAGGCCTTGCTGAGCTGCAGTGGGCTCTGTCCAGCTGCTGTGTAAATGTTCTTGCAGTTTTGTTTACACAGGTAAGGTTAGTACTGCCTCAGTAATGGCAGACTGCCTTAGTAATGGTGGACTGCCTCAGTAATGGTGGACTGCCTCAGTAATGGTGGAATGCCTCAGTAATGGCGAACTGCCTCAGTAATGGTGGACACCCTTCCCCCCACCAAGTTCCACCGTCCTGGGTCAAGCTCAAACTGCTTGACTGGCTGTGAAACTCTCAAGCCAGTGCATTTCAGATTGCTGGCCTTTTTAGGGGTGGGACCCACCAAGCCAGATCACCTGGATCCCTGCCTTCAGCCCCCTCTTTTTCAGGGGAATGTGTGGCTCTTACTTGCAGGCATTCCAGGTGCCAATTAAAACAGCCACTCAGATTTGTGCTGGGTTTTGTGCTGGAAATCCACAGCACTTGTTGGCTGGCGGGAGTCTCCTGATCTTGTTGGCTGGCAGGAGTCTCCTTGTCTGTACGCCGTAAAGACCACGGGAGCGCAATATCCGAATCAGAGTGCCAGAATGGCCATCAAAGCCCCTGATGGCGTCCATTGGGTAGGAGGGGGGTCCTCCAATCTGCTGTACTTCCTAGGTGAGGCAGTGCCCCACCCTGTCTCAGCTCGCCCTTCTTGGGCTACACCCACTGCCCAACCAGTTCCATTGAAATGCACCTGGTACCTCTGTCGGAAATGTGGAGATCACTCGCCCTCTGCTTCACTCTCACTGGAAACTGTGCTCTGGATCTGTTCCTATTCAGCCCTCTTGGCGGAGCTCAGAATAAGCTTTTAATTAAGAGGAAGTAATAATTACAAAGATAATGCAAGTTCTTTGACAAATTTTTTTTAGGTGGTGAACATACTCTCATGTTCTCTCTGACACATATACATATAAATCTTTTGTAAAAGAAATTGATGTACTTCAGCAAATTTTTTTTAAAGTGAATGTATTTCAAGTTGATTTTTTCCCCAATTAACTCCATGCTTTTGAGGGAAACCTACCAGATCACAAATGTAGTAAAGCACATTAACAATGCTGAATATTAGAAAATGGGGAAAAAATTTGAATTATTACTTCACAAAAGGAGCTATCCAAGTGGGCAAAAAGCATATGCAAAAATTCTCAACACTATTACTCCTCAAAGAAGTGAATCTTAAAATCTTGATGAGATTAAATACCTACCTAAAATTGAAGTCACTGTATATACTCAGCATTGGTGAAGGTAAGGGACTACTGGAACTCTCATGCTGCCAGAAGTCTAAATTGATACAACCACTTTGGAAAAACATCTAGCAATATGTATTAACACTAAGCATAATGCTGATATTATGGCCTAGCAATTGCACTCTTATATTTATACCCAAGAAAATGAGTGTGTGGGTCAGATATGAGAATATTCTTAGAAACAACTCAAATGTCCACCAACAGTAAAATGAATAAATACATTGTGGTATATTCATTCAGTAGAATACTACTCTGTAATAAGAAATAATGAACTACTATTACTACTATAGTAGTAGCAGTCCACATTGCTCAACAATGTGGATTACTGTCACAGACATAATGAAGAGCCAAGAAAGCAAGACACAAAAGAGTAGATGCTTTATGATTCTATTTTCACGAGGTTCAATAATGGACAAAAATAGTGGTTACCTCTGGAAGTTTGGTACTAGTGGCAAGAGTAAAGAGGGAGCCCTCTGTGGTATTGGAAATATGCTACATGTACTATGTCTTGAACTGAGTGGTGGTTATTCTAGTGTGTGTGTGTGTGTGCACGTGCACGCACACGTGTGTGTGAGTGTGTGTTGATAGGGTTGTAAATTTAAGATTTGTGCAGTTTACTGTATATGTCTTAAACCACAAGATAAATTATTTAAAGAATGAACAAATCATTAAAATTACATATTAAAGAAAAAAGAAAACTGAATTTCTGAAAAGTTCAAATATTAACAAAGAAATTTCCAGCAATACCATTGGTCCATACTTTAAAATGTCAAAGAAATACTCAAAATGATGAGGTAGTATAGTTTTTAAAACTCTGCCACTATGACTGTTCAATCTTGACACGTATTTTTCCACAAAGAGCTTCATCAACTCAAATAGGCTTTCCAACTGCTTTTGATGTCCTTGAAACATTTTAGTTCTCATTCAGCATCATTTAAAAAATGGCTTCATGCACATTTTGTTAATGAGTATATTGGTCTCTCTGAAATATATTTTTATGTGTGCATCCATTCAATTATGTAAACCTGTGAGACTATTTGCAGGATTGTTGAATGAAAAAAGAGAGCTGTAAACGGATCTAGGAGGTGAAGAATGATCCTTGCATATTGGAGGTTTCAGGCAATTAGGACATAGAATTATCTGAAAACTAATTAATGCCCAAATGCTCAATAAGGATGATTAATTTCTAGTGGTGCTAATTGTTTGCCTCCATATATACTGTCCCATCAACTGATGACTTGAAAAAAACAAAATAATGCATACTGAGTTTTCCAAAGTATAGGCCATTTCTTGAGTTTTCTAATAAAATATGTTGTCAAGAGATTAACCCTGTGATAGCTCTGGGGACCAAATATTAGGAAAAAATAAAGGCAAAAGTATTTCTAAATACTAAATATTTATGGGCAGTGTTTCTTATTATACTCAGGCCATTAATTCATTATATTTAGAATTATGTTGATGAACTTCTCCTAAGGGCAGATTTCCTGTACTTCACATAACTCTTATTCTTTTTCATGATGGACACATTAAGGCTCTATTGCCCAGGCTCTAAACCTTTCAAAATTTGGTTGCAGAAATAAAATTTGAAGTCTAGGGATGTATACCTTGAAAGTGTCAGAAGTTCTTCATATTGTGGATAACCTGTGTTTGAGATGTCTGGAATAAGGAGGAATTAGATAAAAAAAAAAATCAGTGGTTAAATTGAATAGGGGCGGAGAGAAAGGAAACAAGAAGACAATCACGTTCCTTCTAGTGATATGCCATTTGTATAAATTTAAGGGGTACAAATTCAGTTTTTTTATGTGGATATAATTGTGTAGTGGTGAAGTATGGGCTATTAGTGTATCCATCATCCCAATAATGTATATTGTACCCATTAAGTAATTTCTCATTTCTCACCTGCTTCCCACCCCACTGAATCTCCAATGTCTATTATTCCACATTCTTTGTCCATGTGTACACATTTTTATACTCACCTATTATACCAATGACTTTTCCAAAATGCCACGTGCCACCATGCCTGGACTAAGTTAAATATCTGAAAAAAGACAGATACCAATCTTTTTCCATTAGGAAATAAAACAAGTTAAATTCAAGCAATAACCTAAATTCTTCTCTTCAAAAATCAGTTTTTTCTTGATTATATATTGAATAAATATGACATAAGATAGTAATTCTGAACACAAATTTAAGGTTTCTAAAAAAAATTTTGGAAGATTTTGATAGGTATGAATAAGTAGAAATTCAATATTAGAATATACCAGAGTTTTTTTTAAATGAAAAAAAAGCTGTGATCCTTCATGTTTTATTATATATGTTTTATTATAGTTTTGAATATGTGCGTACTTGACTTTCCTCACCACTTTGCTGAGGCAGATACTGCCTGAGAGTCACCCAGTTCCCACCCTGTACCCACTTGGTGGAAATCTAGGGCATCCAAAGCTAGTTATTTGCAACTATGTAATCTTTGGTTAACTTCTGAACAATACGTCTGTTTTATTTTCTCTTATATCTTTACCCTATTATCATTCTATGTTGTCTTCTCCTGGTTCCTCTAGCTACTGACCTTGTTCAACTGTGGATCCTACTGGAAACTTCAATTCGTAGTTAACAAACTCCTGTCCATCTTAAGATTATGTAGAAAAGCTGCCTTTCTTCTTGCCTTAACTATAACTTGCTCCTTTCCCAGTCCCCAACTTCCTCCCCTTTAGCTCACTATAGAGGAGTCTGCCAAGTTTCCCACACAGTGACCCCCTGAATCCAAAACGTAAGCTAGCATTTTAATTTATTATCAATATTGCTTCCAGACATTATTTTCTCATCTTCTTATAAAATCTCATTCTTGGAGATTCGCTACAATTGGTATTACACCCCCAATCCCTTCTAATCACTACCAGTCCACCTGCTACCTGGTTGTCTATTCCTTCACCAAAATGCTCAACTCTCAGTATTCTTGTCCTGCCATAATTCCAGGAGATTTTAATATTCCTAGAAACATCTTACTAAACTTAATGGCCTTGCAATTCCTTTAGCTCCCTACACACAAGTCCATACACCAAATCTTGTCATTGCTCAAAAAGGGCTCCACATCAGCTTACCACTTTCTGACTACAGCTTCTTCTTATTTTTATTTATTTTCTTGAGATGGAGTTTCGCTCTTGTTGCCCAGGCTAAAGTGCAATGGCGTGATCTTGGTTCACCGCAACCTCTGCCTCCCAGGTTCAAGTGATTCTCCTGCCTCAGCCTCCGCAGTAGCTGGGATTACAGGCATGCGCCACCACACCTGGCTAATTTTGTATTTTCAGTAGAGACAGGGTTTCTCCATGTTGGTCAGGCTGGTCTTCAACTCCCAACCTCTGGGGATCCGCCCACCTTAGCCTCCCAAAGTGCTGAGATTACAGGTGTGAGCTACTGCGTCCAGCTCTGACCACAGCTTCTTATCCTTTATCTTTTTCACCACCTTATTCTTACCTAGAAGTTTAAAATATTTACATGCAATGATTCTATATTAGATTGGGCTTTCAGCATACTCTTCCAGTCATTTTACCTAGTCAGGTAAAATTTACCTCAAGTCCCTTCTCCAAACAACTGCTGATTTCATTCTCAACAAATGACTCTGTCTTTACATCAGTGGAAATCTTGAGGTCATCAGAAAGGTCTCTTTCAGTTTTTCTGTAAACATATCTATACTCACTGGTTTTCAGTTACTTTTCTTTTAGAAGTTTGTAATGTTTCTTACCAGTTCAAGGCCAACCCACACCTGTGGCCCTACTCAAACTCCCTCTGTAACTGCCCTGTTCTTGCTCTGTCAGTCACCTCCTCCTCATACTCTTTATTGGATCTTCCCCTCTGTCCATAGACACTTAATGAACTTTTCATTTTAAATGGGATGAATAGACTTGCATCCCATTCAATTGCTATCCTGTTTCTCTCTGTTCAGCCACTTTCAGATCTTTTGAAAGGACAACAAAGCTGGCTCTCTTGGGTTTTCCATCTCAATTTTACTCCATGAGCTCTGAAACTCATCTTTCTCATTCCACTCCTGAAGCTACTTTCCCTAAGATGCATAATGACCTAGTTGCCAAATCTAATATACATTTTCCAGTCTTATGCAACCAAACTTCTCTCTGTTTTTGACACTGTTAATTGCTTTTTCTTTTTAAAATGTAATGTCTTTTTTATGGATATAAAAGCAGGCCAGGTGCAGTGACTTATGCCTGTAATCCCAGCATTTTGGGAAGCCAAGGTGGGAGGATCGCTTGAGACTAGGTGTTTGAGACAGCCTGGGCAACATAGCAAGACCCCATCTCTACAAAAAATAGAAAAATTAGCTGGGTTTGGTGGTGCATGCCTGTAGTCCTAGCTACTAGGAATGCTGAGGTGGGAGGATCACTTGAGCCCAGGAGGTCAAGGCTGCAGTGAGTCATGAGTGTACCTCTGCACTGCAGCCTGGGTGACAGAGTAAGACCCTGTCTCAAAAAACAAGCAAGCAAACAAACAGTAGTACTTGGTCATTACAGAATATTTGGAAAATGTAGGGAAGTATAGAGAAGAAAAAACATATTTGTAATAGCAGTAATTGGTGATAACCACTGTTACTATTTTGAAGTATATGTATGATATCAACCTAAAATAATGGCAGAGAGGTAGGCTCTCCAAGAAAAAAAAAGAGTTTATTTGAAAATATGCAGGGAATTGCAATCTGGGATATGCATGTGATGATGGATCATAAGCATATCCAGAGAGGCAAAAGAATACAAATGTTTCTACAGGTAAAATGAAGAAGGTTACATGGTTACATACATTGTTTTGAAATGACTATCCATAGTAAAGATTCAATAACAAGGGTGGCATCAATCCAAGGTTGAAGGGATAATTGCTGGTAGGTGTAATTTTAGAAGTATTTTTTTGTGTGTGTGTAAGGTTGTGGTGACCTTTGTGCAAGGTTATGGTTTTGGTAGTTTTTTGTGATAGTTCTTGTTATTAGGAAAGCATGTGTGAGAGCACTTCCCTCAACCTCTCGGAAATTCATGGCTTCCCAACTCCATTTTGTGTGGATTTTGAAATAAATAACTCTTATTTCATTCTGATGATTTTCAGAATGTTTATCAATACATGGAGAGATAGATATAGATATATGTAGACAGTTCTATACAGGAGATTTTACCTGCTTTTTAACATAATTCAATAAATATGTTCCCATATACTTAAATATTTTTAAGATCCTTGTTGCTGCTTCATGAGATTCTGTAAAAGAGATGAATTATTGTTAAGTTAGCCCTTTCCCCACTATTGGATATTTGACTCATTTTAAAATCTTCCCTATTATAAATAAGGTGCTGTATACATCCTTGTACATAAATCTTTGACAATTTTCTTGGGATTACTTCTTTAGAATAAATTATTGCATGAGAATTATTGGGTCCAAGAGTGTAAATCTTTTCTAGGTGTTTTTACACAATGCCAAATCGACTCCCAGGAAGGTTGTGGTGATTCATCATCTCACTTGCAATGAATATGAATGCCTGTTTTCCCTTTTTGTCTTGAAACTTTCTAATCTATTCCCATTGTAATGTCATCTAATGCATTTCCATGACAATATCCCTTTCTAGTTTTCCTTGTATTTCTCCTCGCTTTTTGTCTCTTTGGGGGAGTTTATATTTCTATAACTGTCTGTCGCCAGGCTGGAGTGCAGTGGTGCGATCTGCACTTACTGCAATCTCCGACTCCCTGATTCAAGTGATTCTCCTGTCTGATCAGCCTCTCGAGTAGCTGGAATTACAGGCATGGGCCACCACACCCGGCTAATTTTTGTATTGTTAATAGAGGTGGGGTTTTACCATGTTGGCCAGGATGGTCTTGATCTCCTCCTTAGTCCACTGCCTTTCTCACTCCATTATTCCCTCAGGTTGTCTCTTCTACTTCAATAGTTTCAACTGTCTTCACTATGCTAAATAATTCCTGAATAAAAGACATCAGACTTGGTCTTGCTCCTGAATTTTAGACTCATGTATAGAACCATCTGTAGGGCATCTCTTTTATGTTATGCTACAAATAACCGACAACTAAACCTGTCAAAAAGATGAGTTGCTAGTACAGCCAACCAAGGAGTCACCGAGACTTAAAACCTGGGAGGAATATTTGCCTTTTCTCTCTCTGTCAATTCTACCACTATAGCCCCACCTCCCTTCACAGGGAGAGACTTTCAGTTACCATCTACCTGAGTAGAGAATATATTAAAGAGGAATATTCTCAAATTTCTCCTTCTTTTTCTTGTTTGAAAGAGAAACATTTGATAGATTTTATTGTTGGTTGAAGTTTATAGGGCTCCATTATGAAGTTAGTGAGCTCTAGGCACTTTTGCCTTTGTGGGCCACTTTCTCCATAAAAAAAAGGAAAGTTATATTTCATGACTGCATTGGTATAAAGATTAATATAATCCAGGCTACATTAATTATTATATACTTATTATTATTTCCTTTTTTCCTTATCATTTGAAAAAATCAAAACATTTTTGTGGGTTCTTAGAAGTATCCTGGGCTCTAGGCATTGTGCCTACTGTGACTGGTGGATAAATCAGTCCTATTCATAACACATGGTAAAGACTCTCAGAAGTCTTGCAAAGAGAAAACCTGTTTACTTTTGTTTTCCTTATCATTTTCAAATTTTTTTCTTATAGGGTCCTATTATCATCTCAAAGCACGCTGGTATTCTATAGAACACAGTTTAGAATTTACAATCTCTGCTCTCCAACTGCAATGATAATCACTTTGCAGAAAGGTAGATAGTAATACAAAATCAAGTTATTTGGAATTGGCTGTGGTTGAGATCTCTGAATTAGCTGTGAAATACTCAGAAAAGCCTCTTGAAGATGTTTTATAGAGTATGCAAGCACACCACATTCTCACATACAGTTCATATTAACATAGGGAATACACGATGATTATATTTCATTAACACATCTTTCTAGTACACGGAAATGGCAATATACCATTAACTCGTTCTTTTGCTTAAGTTAATCAAATAAAATTAGGTGTCTATAAAACTAGATTCCAAACTCATTTTCAGAAGATGGCTAATAAAAATTTCATGAATTAGAAATGACAGTATTCATTGCATATAATGACTACTTTAAAAAGTTACCTCATTCTCTATGTTTTTATGATTCTTTGCACATATTGATATGAAACAATCAACAAATATCTGAAATGGCTTTAGTAGCTAACTGTCAATATGCCTTTCAAGAAGAAGGATTTGTTATGAGTATAAACAGAGAAACTTAGGGCGTTATCTGAGATCTGGAATAAGAGCCATGCCTACAGATTTGGAGAAACATCTCTTTTTCTAAAGGTATAAGTTAGTTGATAAAGAAACAGATGCCATCTCAGAGCTACACACATTCTCTATTTATTTGTCTTAAGATTAGGTTCAACAACATTCACTGGGTGCCTTCTTTGTGCTAGGTACTGTGCATAAATGAGATATGGTCCCTGTGGGTTAAGAGCTTAATTCTAATATATAAAATAGCACATTTTTAGATCAGTGGTGAGAGGTGTGTACAGGGTATATGGAAGCATATGGAGGCAGCAAAGGGAGATATTGGGTAGGCACCTAATCCTGCCTGTGTGAAAAGGAAAATGAGAAAGAAGGTGGGGTCATGAACATGCTTATTAAATGAAGGTGAGGAGGGGAGCAAAGAACAGAAAACAATTCCTAAAGGAAGTGGTGCTTGAAAAATGAGCTATGCTCTGTATTGCTTTCCTGTATAAACATAAAGTAAGTAGAATAATTTGGAACATGCAGACGGCAAGGATTCATGTTCTATTGAACAAATAATTTGAAATCGTGGAATGAGAGAAATGAAGAGCTGTAATGTGCGAGTTGATTTGCTTGTCTATATAGGAAGAAAAGCTTTTCAATATTTGTTGTAAAGTCCAAAGTTCAGTTATAAACGTACGATAATCAAATATCTTATAGATCTATACTTTCGTAGAGATCCTGTGGTATACTACCAGGTGATGATTCAGGATACGATAGGCTTATGCCACAGTGACAAACAGACAAACACAAATCTCAGTGGCTCAATGCAAGATTTACATTTCGCTCGCAAAGTCTAATGTGAAGAGAGAAACTTTCCAGTGTAAACGCCCTCCGTGAGACAACAGCGATGCAGGTTATTTTGCTCTTCCATCTCCATAAACTCAATGTGAGGCTTCCTCCAAAATTGCTGCAGCAAAGGAAGATAACCTTGGAAGGTCAAACATTGGTTATTAAATACTTTGGTCTAAAAGTGACACATAATATTTTTCCCCACAATCCATTGACCAGAACTAATTATGTAGTCTTCTTAAGGTATAATAGTCCCCTATATCTGGATGGTCTTCTTAAGGTATAACACTCCTCTATATCTGGATGGAGAGCAAAACTGGATATAGGGGAATACAGACATCTCTACCACACCCATCTTTAGAAAGTAATGTCTTTTTTTTTTTTTTTTTTTTTTTTTTTGAGACGGAGTCTCACTCTGTCTGGAATGCAGTGGCTGCAATCTTGGCTCACTGCAACCTCCGCCTGCCGCGTTCAAGTGATTCTCCTGCCTCGGCCTCCCGAGCAGCTGGGATTACTGGTGCCTGCCACCACACCCAGGTAATTTTTTGTATTTTTAGTAGAGATGGGGTTTCACCGTGCTGGCCAGACTGGTCTTGAACTCCCGACCTCAAGTGATCAGCCTGCCTCAGCTTCCCAAAGTGCTGGGATTACACATGTGAGTCACAGCACCTGGCCAAAAATAATGTTTCTTTGCCTAATCAAAGGCTCAACTCTCTGAATCAATAAAGTACTCTTTTCAAAAATTTAAAATAAAACAATAGAGTTAGGGTGTTAACATTTTCTATTTGAATTTTGAAGTAGTTAACTAACTGCTTATGTATACTTTTAAGCTTAAAATTAATATCAGCCTTTAGAAATTAACCACATTATTATCAGAAAGTTAATGCCAGTAGCCACTATGAGTATCTAAACTTATCTTCCTAGCATAATATAACTTCCAACATTCTTAATAGTGATCTAGATGTCTAGATTTAGACTTCTCAAAGTGGAGTACCTTTATCAAGATCAACTGGGATGCATATGTGCCACATTTTCCCTGTCCAGCCTATCATCGATGGGCATTTGTGTTGGTTCCAGGTCTTTGCTATTGTAAACAGTGCTGTAATGAACATTCATGTGCATGTGTCCTTATAGTAGAACGATTTATAATCCTTTGGATATATACCCAGTAATGGGATTGCTAGGTCAAATGGAACATATACACCATGGAATACTATGCAGCCATAAAAAAAGACAAGTTCGTGTCCTGTGTAGGGACATGGATGAACCTGGAACCCATAATTCTCAGCAAACTGACGCAAGAACAGAAAATCAAACACCGCATGTTCTCACTCATAGGTGGGCGTTGGACAATGAGAACACATGGACACAGGGAGGGGAGCATCACACACTGGGGTCTGTCAGGGGGAAATAAGGGAGGGACAGCAGGGGGTGGGGAGTTGGGGAGAGATAGCATGGGGGGAAATGCCAGATATAGGTGATGGGGAGGAAGGCAGCAAATCACACTGCCATGTGTGTACCTATGCAACAATCTTGCATGTTCTTCACATGTACCCTAAAACCTAAAATGCAATAAAAAAATAAAAAAGATTAGCAGCTGCTTTTTGTGTTGCTAATCTCAGCAGCTAACCTCAGGGTTATCTCATCAGCCCTTCTATGATGTTTCAGCTTTGTCTGGATAAACATTTCCTGGTATTAAACTTCAAAAAACTTAAAAAAAAAAAAAAAGAGATCAACTGGGATGCTTGCTAAACGTGAAGATTCCTAACCCTACTTACAGAATGTGGCTCTCTGGAGGTGGGGATAACTATGCTCACCGATACTTGAGAACCACTGACTCAGAGGAAGCATATGGGGAAAGGAAATAGGCTTTTTAAAAACCCAATTGTGGAGTAGAGCTTGCCTTGAGGCTTACCTGGTTGGATGCAAGAAAATATGCTTTGACTCATCTTAGTTCTAATCAGGAGAAATATCAAACAGCAGAACTCTCATGGGAATACCCCAGCTGTCTATTCAAAAGGCAGACCCTTTTATGCTTGGAGCCCTTGGATCTAGTTTCAACACAGACCTGATTCAAAAAATCTTGTATTTTCACTCATAGTTTTTCATTTTCACCTCTTGTTTTTTTTCTGGGTAGCCTCGTTCCCTAGGTGATCTCACTCTCATAGCTTTAAGTATTTATATATGCTAACTCTTTACAAATGTCTATCTCTAGACTAAGCCTCTTTGCTAACTCTGGAGTAGTCTCTCCTCTACATCTCCATTCAGATGGCTAGTAGGCTTTTCAGGTAATTAACACGTCTAAAACTGATCTCCTGATATGCTTTCCCCAAACATATTCTTCCCATGGATTGACTTTGCATCTCAGTTTATGGAAACTTTATTCTTTGTTAGTTTAGGCTGAAGTTTTTGGAGTCGTAATTGATTTTCTTTTATCTCACACATACCATCCAATCTACCAACGAATCCTCTCCACTTTATTTTCAAAATACACCCAAGGTTTGACCACTTCTCACCTACCGCTACTGTCACTCCTCCAGTCTGAACAACTAGTATCTCTTACTTGGCTTGATGCAATAGCCACCAAGATGGTCTGTCTGTTTCTTTTTGATCAAGCCCTCTTTACTCTGTTCCCAACATGGCAGCCAAGATAATACTGCTAAAACATTATGACGGATCATATCTACTCCTGTGCTCAAAATCCTTCAAAAGGCTCCACACAGCACTCAGAAGAAAAGCCAAAGTTCTTACATTAGCCTTCAAGGCCTTCCATGATCTTTTCTCCTTTCCAACTTTATTTCCTTCTGTACTATCCCTTACTCATTTAAGACACACTGAGCTTTGTTTTTCCTTCCTTGAAAACAGTAGTCATTGTCTATCCTCAGGACCTTTGTATCTGCTATTCCAACTGCTTGGATAATTTCCTGTACACATTTCCTGGTCATCCTTCAGGTATTTGTTCAAAGGGCATTTTCGCAGTGAGGTCTTCCCAGTCCACTGTACCTAAAATGTTACCCTCCTCCGAGTCCAGCATGTTAGATTATCTTTTCTTTCTCATTAGCACTTGTCACTACCTAATGCTCCGTATTTTATTGCTATCTTGTTTGTTATCTGCCTCTAGATCAAATTTTAAAATTTATGCAAACAAGCATTCTTTCGTTTTGTAACTGATGTATCTCAGCATCTAGAACAGTAGTTAGCACATACAGTCACTCAATAAATGTTTCTTGAAATAATGAATGAATATTTATCTTTTAATGATACCCAGTTCTTGATGTATACAGTTCTGATGTCTGTATTTTATAGATGCCTTCATGAGCTGCTGTTTATCATGGCTTCTTATATATCTTAAATTGAAACTTTTCATGCAAAGTTGCTAAGTTGTCAAAAATAACTCAAAGCCAAGTAACAGAAAGCGGACATGATTACTAGGCTTTTGGCTCCCAAAGGGAGAAAGCTCCAGGAAGACAGGGCAGAGTGAAAGGAATGGGATCAACAGTTTATGCAAACATGAAGATATGTGGCTCTGGCGGGCAGCCTCTAAAATGGCTCTCTGTGATCCTTACTTTTAGATATTCAAGAGAAATCTCTCCCATCAATGTTGGCTGAACCTAGTGACTCACTTCTAACAAATGGAAAATAGCAAAAGTGATGGCATGAGATTAGGCTACAAAATGATTTTGGCTTTTCTGTTGCATGCCCTCCCTTGCTCTCTCTTTTCACTCTGATTAAGCAAAATACCATATTATGAGCTGCCCTCTGGAAAGGCTCATATAGCAAGGAACTGAGGAAAGCCTCCAACGACAACCAGTGAGGGACCGAGTCCTTCAGGACAACTACCTGTGAGAAGTGAATCCTTCCAACAACGAGGGTGAGCTTAGGAGCATAACCTTCCCCTTTGGAGTCTTGAGATGGCTGCTGCCCTGGCCAATACCTCAGCCAGAGAGACCTTCAGCTAGAGGACCCCGCTATACCATTCCAAGTTTCCTAGCCCACAGAAACTATGAGATAGTAAATATTTGCTGTCTTAAACCACCAAATTTTGTGGTAATTTTTTATGCAACCTCATATAACTAAATACAGTGGCTTCACAGCAAAATGTATTTCACACAAGAATATTTTTAAGAAATAATGGAAGTGTGGTGATAAATACATGATAATTTTGAACTAGGACCTATGGTAATAGTAATGTTTATTAAGCTGGTTTATTCATTCATTCCATAAATATTTTATTGAGAACCAACTCAGTGACAGGCAGAATTCAAGATGAAGGGATAAAGTAATGAATAAGTATCTATTTTAATGAAGTTTATAATTTAGTGTGGGTATGGGTGACAAGGACAAATATAAAGTACAGAAATAAATAATTAATAATTTCAGTCAAAAAAATAAAATTTAGGCTATAGAGATAGACTGGCCATGGAAGTGGGGCACCTTTGCTAAAAATCTCTTGAGTTTGTAACACTGAATGAGTTCTGACTGATGAGAAAGATGCTACAATGGGAAATTCTGTGGACAAAACATTATCAGCAAAATGACTGGCAAATGCCAAGTTGGGAATAAGTGTGGAGACTGGGGCTAGATCATGTGACTTGTTTGGATTTTATTCTAAATGCCATGGAAAGCCCTTAGAGAATATGAACAAGGGAGTAGAACATTCTATTTTAAGATTTGGATGTTCATTATGATTTCTGTATGAAGAATGGGTTGTGGTGGATTAGGGTCAAGGAAAAAAGAAATAGTTACAGGGTAAGGAAGGTGAGAATGGTATTACATGGATACAATATGTGGCTAGTTGGTCTACTCACCAGGGCTTAATCACATCCTAGTTACTTTTATAGACCATGGAGCACTGAGCCACCAAGCTCTTCTACTAGGGAAGACAGAATGCTGCAGACTCGCAAATGGGTCCTATTTACACCCTTGTCAGTATAACCCAACTGATCAGCAAATTGGTTGTTCAAGAAGAAAATTACTCAAAAAGAAAATGCGACTTTGATGATTTTATAACAGCTGTTAACATTTTCCTTTTGTGTTTATAAGTAAGGTTTTTATGACCTTGAAAACTAGCTTCACAGTAATATAAACCAATTAAATGTTAAGCATAGTCTCTCTTAACCTTGGTAATAAGTATTCCACATAGAAATGAGTTTTCAACTCCCTTAGTGCTAATTAAGACTCCAAGTAAAAAACAAATTATGAGAAGACATATACTCTGTTGATTGGCCTTATCAACTTCCATAAGAAAGAAAGAAAATGATGAAATGTGTCATGGGATGAAAAAGTTGAAATGCTTACAGCTGTCACTTTAACAAACTACTAGCTTGATGCTGACTCACAGTGTAAAGGTCTATGGAAAATGAAGGAGAGAGAGGTGAAGTAGGAAGTGAGGACAAATTTACCAAATCACCAAGGTTCTTGAGGAATCATAAAAAGTGATAAAGTCAGGTAACATGGCTTTATTGCAAGTTTGGCACTCAAGTAGGGACCAGTGAAAACAAAATAACCTCTTAACTGTAAGTGTACCTTTGTCTGAATATGTGTATGAGGAGGGATGGATGGTACATGAGTTTCTGAAGACTATCACAACAAATTGTCACAAACTTCACGGATTAAAGCAACAGCAATTGATTCTTTCATAGTGCCAGAGGCCAGTATTCTCAAATCAAGGTGTCAGCAGGGTTGATTCCTTTTGGAGGTTCTGAGGAAAAATCTGTTCCATGCCTATTTCTTAGCTTCTGGCAGCACTAACAATCCTTGTCATTCTTTGGCTTAGGGACACATCACTGGAATCTTTGCCTCTGTCCTCACATGGCTTTCCCCCTATGACTCTTGGAGTTTCAAATATCCCTCTATTTTCTCTAACAAAGACAATCATTCACTGGATTTAAGGCCCACTCTAAATCCAGTATGACCTTATCTTGAGATTCTTAACTTACCAACATCTGCAGACACTATTTCCAAATAAGTCATATTCAGAGGTACTGGGGGTCAGGACTTGAACATATCTTTTTGAGGGATACAATCAAATTCCTTATGGATGGCATATAAAAAATGGCTAAGTCTGAGAATCATTATGTGGACTCAAAATTTTTTGGAGTGAGTTGATAAGCTTTTTCTGATTGTAAAATAAGATAATTTTTACCTTGGAATATTTAGAAAATAGAAGTACCAAGAAGAAAATAAAACATATGATTTAATTTTTCAGGACTAGTTTTTAGTCCAATAGAAGACAGCCATTTTAAGTGACTACTAAAAAAACTATTGTAAGGTTAATTTTTTTAAAACAAAAAACTGAACTATAGCATATATAGCACAAGTCTATAATTCATAACTGTACTAGCTGTAAAGTAAACACAACCTTGTAAACACCATTTATATCAAGAAATTGAACACTATCAGTGTCCCAAACTCCTTCTTATCATTTCACTCACTACCTGCATCCCTGAGTGTAACCACAATCCTGACTTCTAATGCTCTAGAGCATATTTCTTCCTGTTTTTAAATCCTGTGTTAATAAATCATACAGTATATTACTTTTTTGAATCTGGCTATTTTTATTCAATATTAAATTCACATGTCGAAAATGGCAACACATTCTCATTGTTTAAAAATATTTCACTGTGGACTTCCGCTAAGATGGCTGAGTAGGAACAGCTCCAGAGCACAGTTTCCAGTGAGAGAGATGCAGAAGGTGAGTGATCTCCACATTTCCAACTGAGGAGAGCTCTGGCTGACACCTGGCAAGTACCCTACTGGATGAAGCTACCAGAGGAAAGATCAGGCAGCAATCAGTACTGCTCCGCAGCCCCCGTGATTCCCAGGCAAGCAGGCTCTGGAGTGGACCTCCAGCAGTCCTACAGCAGAGAGGCCTGACTGTTAGAAGGAAACTAAAAAACAAAAAGAAACAGCTTCAACATCAACAGAAAGGAAGTCTACTCAGAGACCCCATCAGAAATCACCAACTTCAAAGATCAAAGGTCGATAAATCCATGAAGATGGGAAGAAACCAGTGCAAAAAGTATGAAATCATAAAAGAAAAGGAAACCTCTCCTCCTCCAAGGGCTCACAACTCCTCACCAGCAAGAGAACAAAACAGGTTGGAGAATGAGTTTGACAAATTGACAGAAGCAGGCTTCAGAAGGTGGGTAATAACAAACTTCTCTGAGCTAAAGGAACATGTTCTAACCAAATGCAAAGAAACTAAAAGCCTTGAAAGAAGGTTAGACGAAATGCTAACTAGGACAACCAGGTTACAGAAGAATGTAAATGACTTGATGGAGCTGAAAACCACAGCACGGGAACTTTGTGAAGCATTCACAAGTTTCAATAGCTGAATTGATCAAGCAGAAGAAAAAATATCAGAGATTGAAAATCAACTCAATGAAACAAAATGAGAAGGCAAGATTAGAGAAAAAAGAGTGAAAAGAAATTAACAAAGCCTCCAAGAAATATGGGATTATGTGAAAAGACTGAATCTACGCTTGATTGGTGTACCTGAAGGCGACGGGGAGAATGAATCCAAGCTGGAAAACACTCTTCAGGATATTATCTAGGAGAACTTCCCCAGAGTAGCAAGGCAGGCCAACATTCAGATCCAGAAAATACAGAGAACACCACGAAGATACTCCTCAAGAACAGCAACCCCAAGGCACATAATAGTCAGATTCACCAGCGTTGAAATAAAGGAAAAAATGCTAAGGGCAGCCAGAGAGAAAGGTCAGGTTACCCACAAAGGGAATCCCATCAGACTCACAGTGGATCTTTCAACAGAAACCCTACAAGCCAGAAGAGAGTGGGGGCCAATATTCAACATCCTTAAAGAAAAGATATGAAGAAAGAAAATGTGGCACATATACACCATGGAGTACTGTGTAGCTATAAAAAACGATGAGTTTGTGTCCTTTGTAGGGACATGGATGAATCTGGAAACCATCATTCTCAGCAAACTGACACAAGAACAGAAAATCAAACACCGCATATTCTCACTGATAGGCGGGTGTTGAACAAGGATAACACATGGGCACAAGGAGGGGAACATCACACACTGGAGTCTGTTGGGGGGTGGAGGACTATGGGAGGGATAGCGGGCATTGGGGAAGTTGGGGAGGGATAACACTGGGAGAAATGCCTGATGTAGTTGATGGGCAGATGGAGACAGCAAACCACCATGGCGTGTGTCTACCTATGCAACAATCCTGCGAGATCTGCACATGTACCCCAGAACTTAAAGTAGAATTAAAAAAAATTTCACTGTGTGAATATGCTACAATTTTCACCCATTCTATTGTTGATGTATATTTGTATTGCTTCTAGATTTGACTGTTTTGAGTAGTGCTGCTACTAACATTACCGTACATGGTCTGTGGTGCATGTTTATTAACATTTATTTTAGATATATATGTAAAAGTGGAATAGTTGGGTTATAAAGTATGCATATATTCAGTTTTAGTAGGTACTGTTAAACTCTTTTCCAACGTGGTCATATTAATTAACAGTGTCAACAGCAGTGTTTGAGAATTTGAATTGCTCCACATCCTTAACAACACTTGATGTTGACAGTCTTTAAAAATTATTAGCTAATTTGGTAGGAAACTAAAGTAAATTATGATATGATTTGAAGCAATTGATGACAGAAAGGAGGCTATATTTTATATTGATAATAGGAATATTCTTCTTTAAGGGGTCCAGATTTGATTTAATCTATTGGAAAGTAATAATAGTTGACCCTAGAGTGAACAATATCTTCACCATCATAGTAACTTTTCAGTGTTTTTCTTTTACAATCTGTATTTGTTTATTTATTTGAGTCAGAGTCTCGCTCTATCACCCAGGCTGGAGTGCAATAGGCACAATCTCCACTCACTGCAACCTCTGCCTCCCAGATTCAAGTGATCCTCCTTCCTCAGCCTCCGAAATCACTGGAATTAAAGGTGCCTGCCACCACACCTGGCTAATATTTTGTATTTTTAGTACAGACGGGGTTTCACGATGTTGGCCAGGCTGGTCTTGAACTCCTGACCTTAGGTGATCTGCCTGCCTCGGCTTCCCATAATGCTGGGATTACAGGCGTGAGCCACTGTGTCCAGCAAGGATCTTTCACAATCTTCAGATTAAGCATGAAATATTTAAATATGACTGCAGGGTTGGAAGAAAAATGTTAGCAGCCCTGACAATATAAAATAAAGGGAAACAGATGAAAGGTGGGAGGTGGATGGAGGAAATGGAAAAAAGGGTGGGGCTCTTGTATCTTCATCTCACAAGGTGGATAGTAAGGAGACAGCAGATGAAAGTTGATAAAACGTGAAAGAGTTTAATGTACATTCTTTAAAGACATAAAAGCAAACAATAGAAAAGACTAAGAATAATAATACAATTCAGATAAATTTGAAGGGAGATACAGGTAAGGTGGAATTTTATGTATACTATTTGAAGTTATAAAAGCAATCAATAGAAAATCTTCAAGATAACTCAACTATGAAAAATAGAAAAGTTAGAGGATTTGGGTTAATATAATTGAACGAAGTTCAATCTACAAGCCAAAGAGAGAGGCCTCAGAAGAAATCCACTCTGCCAACGCCCTGTCCCAAACTTCCAGCCTCCAGAACTGTGAGAAAAGCAATTTCTGTTACGTAATTCAGTAAGTCTTTGGTACTTTGTTATGGCCTCAGAAAATTAATAGAATTACTAATATGCTAAGGGCTCTAATGGAAAAAGTGAGCAGCATGCAAGAACAGATGGGTAATATAAGCAGAGAGATGGAAACTTTAAAAAAGAATAAAAAAGAAATACTAGAAATTAAAAAAAAACAAATGAAGAATATGTTTGATGTACTCATCAGTAGAGTGGACACAGCTAAGAAAAAAAAATAGTGATCTTAAAGGTCCATGAATACAAATGTCTCACACTGAAAAAGATAAGGAAAAAATAATGGAAAACAGGGAATAGAATATCCAAGAACTGTGAAACAATTACAAAGAAAGTAACAAATACATAATGGGAACAGCAGCAGAAAAAGAAAAAGAGAATGGGGTAGCAGAAATATTTGAAGTAATAATGGCTGAAAAGTTTCAAAAATCAATGACAAACACCAAACCACAGATCCAGGAAGCTCAGAAATACAAAAAATCTACACCAAAGCATATGTGCTGATTTCCTAGGGCTGCTGTAACAAAGTACCATGAACTTGGTAGCTTAAAGCAATAGAAATTTATTATCTCACAGTTTTGAGGTTTTGAAGTAGGAAATAAAAGTTTTGGCAGGGACCTTGTTTCCTCTGAAACTTACAGGGCAATTCTTTCTTGACTCTTCGTAGCTTCAGGCAGATTATTGGCAAATTTTGGTGTTATTTGTTTTGCAGGCTGCATACATGACATTCTGCCTACATGTTTCTGTGTCTTCACATGGTTGTCTTATAAGAACACCAATCATATTGGAATAAGGGCCCACTCTACTCCAATATGACCTCATCTTAACAATCCTATTTCTAAATAAAGTGACATTCTCATAAAGAGTGGAATGGTGGACAATGGACACTAAGAAGTTTGGAGGTATGGATGATGAGAAATTGCTTAATGGGTACAATGTCCGTTATTCTGGTAATGGACATTTTAAAAGCCCTGACTTGACCACTACACATGTAACAAAATTGTACTTGTACCCTATAAATGTGTATATAAATAAAAATAAATTAAAAATATAAAAAGAAAGCATGCTTAAAAAATAAAGTAAAAGCTGTATGTACCCAGCAAAAAAAAATTAATAATAACATCAAGTTCCAAGATACTGAGGATGAAGCCTTCAACATATCATTATTTTGGCAAAGAGGGACACAATCCAACCTATAACATTATATCATGTTCACAGTGCAAAAAAATCAAAGACAAATAAATAAATTTTAATGAAGCCAGGGACTGGCGAAGAATTGAATTATTTATAGAGGAACAGTAATAAGAAATAGATTTTTCTTCAGAAACTATACAAGCAAAAAGAGAGTGGAGTGAACTGATTTAAATGTTCAAAAAGTACCCCCCCACCTGTGATTGCATACTCTGAAAAATGAACTTTTAAAAGCAAAGGAGAAATACTTTTTCAGACAAAAATTGAGGGAATATGTTACCAGTAGGCCTGTGTTGTAAGAAATGCCAAAAGAAAAGAAACTTTCTATAGAATGTGAATCAAAACCACAATGTATAACCACCTCATTCTTGTAAGAATGGTCATAATAAAAAAATAATAGATGTTGGTGTGGATGCGGTGAAAAGGGAACACTTTTACACTGCTGGTAGGAATATAAACTAGTACAACCACTATGGAAAACAGTGTGGAGAGTCCTTAAAAATCTAAAAGTAAATCTATCATTTGATTTAGCAATTCCACTACTAGGTATCTACCCAGGGGGAAAGAAGTCATTATACAAAAAAGATACTTGCATATGCATGTTTATAGTAGCACGATTTGCAATTGCAAAAATATGGAACGAGCCCAAATGCTCATCAGTCGATGAATGGATAAAGAAAATGTGAGACACACACACACACACACGCATCATGGAATATTACTCACCCATAAAAAGGAACAAAATAATGACTTTCACAGCAACCTAGATGGAATTAAAGACTATTATTCTAAGTGAAGTAACTCAGGAATGGAAAACCAAATATTGTATGTTCTCACTCATGTGGAAGCTAAGCTATGCAGATGCAAAGGCATAAAAAATGATACATTGGACTTTGGGGACTCAGGGGAAAGGGTGGGGGTGGTGAGGGATAAAAGACTACACATTGGGTATAGCATACACTGCTTGAGTTATGGGTGCATC
Organism: Cacajao melanocephalus; assembly: GCA_963573385.1. Classification (NCBI taxonomy): domain Eukaryota; kingdom Metazoa; phylum Chordata; class Mammalia; order Primates; family Pitheciidae; genus Cacajao; species Cacajao melanocephalus. The sequence continues at coordinate 22,497 of CAUYLG010073039.1, forward strand.
AAAATCTCAGGAATCACCAGTAAAGAACTTATTCATGTAAACAAACCCTACCTGGTCCTCAAAAACCTACTGAAAAAAAATTAAAAATTAAAAAACTTAACTTTTGTGTCATGAACTGTAGATAAAACTTCTATGAAATTCTGAGCCACATGTTCTGGAAAGCAATTAGTAAAGCAAACAGCTAAAGTATCTCTCTATATATCGTTTAAAACACACACAAAAGGAGCTTTTTGTGGAGTAGAAAAATGATACCAGTCAGAATCTCAAATCTGTATTTAAAAAGAAGAGCACTAAAAAGCAACAAATGAAAGTAAAATAAAATTTTTCTTTTTCTTACTTTTAATTAATCTAACAGGTAGTAGTTTTTTCAAAATAATAATAATGGGTGAATATAACTTATCAATAAGTAAAATGAATGACAGCAGTGTAATAAGGGATGAGATGAGAAATTGGATATACTATGTTATAAGGTACTTATAACACCCATGAAGTGGTAGTGTTATTTGGCATTAGATTAGATTAATTATAAATGTGTATTGCAAACTCCAGGACAACCACCATATTAGTCCAGTTTCATGCTGCCAATAAAGACATACCAGAGACTTGGTAATTTATTAAGGAAAGAGGTTTAATTGACTCACAGTTCAGCATGGCCAAAGAGGCCTCAGGAAACTTACAGTCATGGCAGAAGGGGAAGCAATCATATCCTTCTTCACATGGCAAAAAGGAGAAGAAGAATGAGAGCCAAGCAAAGGGAGAAGCCCCTTATAAAACCATCAGATCTCGTGAGAATCACTCACTATCATGAGAACAGCATGGAGATAACCACTCCCATGATTCAATTACCTCCCACTGAGTCCCTCCCATGACACATGGGGATTATGGAAACTACAATTCGAGATGAGATTTCAGTGGGGATACAGCCAAACCATATCATTCTGCCCCCAGCACCTCCCAAATCTAATATCCTCACATTTAAAAACACAATCATGGCTTTCCAACAGTCCCCCAAAGTCTTAGCTTATTCCAGCCTTAACCCAAAAGTCCAAGTTCAAAGTCTCATCTGAGACAAGATAAATCCTTTCTGCCCATGAACCTGTAAAATTGAAAGCAAGTTACTTATTTCCTAGATAAAATGGGGGCACAGGCATTGGGTAAATATAGCCATTCCAAGTGGGATAAATTGGCTCAAATGAAGAGGCTACATGCCCCATAAAAGTTCGAAATTCAGTGCGGCTGTCAAATCTTAAAGCTCCGAAATGATCTCCTTGGACTCCATGTCTCACATCCAGGTCATGCTGATGCAAGAAGTGGGCTCCATGGCCTTGGGCAACTCTGCCCCTGTGGCTTTGCAGGGTACAGCCCACCTCCTGGCTGCTTTCATGGGCTGGTGTTGTCTGTGGCTTTTCCAGGCACAGAGTGCAAGCTGTCAGTGGGGCTACGATTCTGGGGTTTGGAGGAAAGTGACCCTCTTCTCACAGCTCCACTGGGCAGTGCCCCACTGGGGACTCTCTGTGGGGGTGAGACCCCACATTTTTCTTCTGCACTACCCTAGAAGAGGTTCTCCATCAGTGATATGCCCCTGCAGCAAACTTATGCCTAAACATCCAGGCCTTTCCATACATCCTCTGAAATCTAGGTGGAGGTTTCCAAACCTTGATTCTTGACTTCTGCACACTGCAGGCCCAACACCACATGGAAGCTGCCAAGGCTTGGGGCTTGCGCCCTCTGAAGCAATGGCCTGAGCTGTACCTTGTCCCCTTTTAGTGAAGGCTGGAGTGGCTGTGACTCAGGTCACTAAATCAGAAGGCTGTACACACCAGGGGGGCCCTGGACCTGGCCCAGGAAACCACTTTTCCCTCCTAAGCCTCCAGGCCTGTGATGGTAGGGGTTGCTGTAAAGGTCTCTAACATGCCTCGGAGACATTTTCACCATTGTTTTGGTGATTAACATTTGATTCCTTGTTACTTATGCAAATTTCTGCAGCAGGCTTGAATTTCTCCCTAGAAAATAAGGTTTTTATTTTGAATCACATGGTCAGGCTGCAAACTTTCCAAGCTTTTATGTTCTGCTTCCTCTTGAAAGCTTTGCTGCTTAGAAATTCTTTCCATCAGATACCCTAAATCATCTCTCTCAAGTTCAAAGTTCCACAGATCTCTGGGGCAGGAGCAAAATGCTGCCAGTCTCTTTGCTAAATAAAGCATAACAAGAGTTACCTTTGCTCCAGTTTCTAACAAGTTTCCCATCTCCATCTGAGATCACCTCAGCCTGGACTTCATTGTCAACATCGCTATCAGCAATTTGGTCAAAGTCATTCAACAAGTCTCTAGGAAGTTCTAAACTTTCCCACATTTTCCTGTCTTCTTCTGAGCCCTCCACACCAGTCCAACCTCTGTCTATTACCCAGTTCCAAGTTGCTTCTGCATTTTCTGGAATCTTTATAGCATACCTGACTCTCTCCAGTAACAATTTACTCTATTACTTTTTTCATGCTGCCAATAAATACATACCCGAGACTGGGTAATTTATAAAAGAAAGATGTTTAATTGACTCACGGTTTAGCATGGTTGAGGAGGCCTCAGGAAGCTTATAATCCTGACAGAAGGGGAAGCAAACATGTGCTTCTTCACATGGCAGCAGGGAGAAGAAGAATGGGAGACCCATGCGAAGGGGGAAGCCCCTTATAAAACCATCAGGTCTCATGAGATCTCCTTCCATATGACGAGAACAGCATGAAGATAAGTGTCTCCATGATTCAATTACCTCCCGCTGGGTCCCTCCCTCAACACATGGGGATTATGGGACCTATAATTCAAGATGAGATTTGGGTTGGGACACAGCCAAACCATATCAACTACTAACTAAAATTTAAAAAGAAGTATAATTGACACTCTACAAGAAGAAAGAAATAACGTAAAATGCTCAATTAAAACCCAAGAACACAGAAAAAGTGTGGAATATAAAATAAGAGGAACAAAGAACAAGGACAAATAGGGAAACGATGATAAATATTGTAGATATTAATCTATATTAATAATCACTTTAAATTTTAATAGTCTAAATGTAACAATTAAAAGAGACTGTCAAAATGTGTTTTACAAAAGACCCAACTAGATGTTGTCTATCAGAAATCTATTTTAAATATTAAGGCATAGATAAATTAGAAGTTTCAGAATGGATAAAGATATACCATACTAACACTAATCAAAAGAAAGCTGGAAAAGCTGTATTAATTTCAGACACAGCAGTTTTCAGAGCAAGAAAAATGTTCAGAGATAAAGAGGGGCATTATATAAGGATAAAGGGGTCAATTCTCCAAGAAGACACATCAATCCTTAATGTGAATGCACCTAACCACAGAACATCAAAATACATGAGGCAAAACCTGATAGATCTACAAGGAAATATCAACAAATTCATTATTATAGTTGGAGACTTCAGCACTCCCCTTTGAGTAATTGACAGATCCAGCAGGTGGAAAATCAGTAACGATATAATTGAACTAAATAGTACCATCAATCAACTGGATGTAATTGACATTTATAGACTACTTCATCCAACAACAGCAGAATACATGCTTTTTGTAAGCTAACATGGAACATTCACTGAGATAGACCACAATCTCTGTCATAAAACACATCCTAACAATTTTAAAAGAGTAGAAATCTTACAAGTACACACTCGAACCACAGTGGAATTAAACTAGAAATAAATAACAGAAGGATAACTGGAAAATCCCAAAATATTTGGAGACAAAACAGCACACTTCTAAAAACCATTCTTATTTTGTAGTAAGAAAACACATAATAATACTAGTTAAATGATCCCATGCTTCAATTCCTTAGGAGTGAAGCACACATTTTCCTTTAACTATCAAGGAGTATTTTCTCCTTCTCCAGAAGAAGTTAAAAGCCACAATTCAAGTTTATCTTGGCCTCTATTGTAAGTTACAATTTTCAGTTTCTCATAATTTTATGGAAATTTCTTCTTTGAGGCTTAACTACATCCACTTGACCTTAGCCCAGAGATGATATGCAATTTAGAAGCGTTCGCATTACTAGGGGCACACTAACTTTTCACTTTCAAACTTATATGTAAATTGGTAAGCCAGCCTAGTGAATCTACATTTGGATGAAATATAAGACATTATTTTTAATTATATGAAGTTGCTCTTTAATCTTTATTTTTTTTTCCTTTCAGCTCTAAAAGTGTAGCAGTGTAGGAATGTGAAACCTGGAGATAAGTTTCAGTGCACATTTCCACAATGCTCCAAATCTAACCATTTCAAAATATGATTAGATGATAGTCAAATCAGTTGCTACTATGAACTTGAATTATCATCCAGTGTATGCATTTATAAAGGAAACCAAACAAGGCAAAAGAGTTATTTGGTAGTTAATTGCAGAATGGAGGTTGAGTATATTATTTAGAATAGGTCTAACTTCTATAAGAACCAACTCTAAATTTCAGAGGCTTAATAAATTCAGTTCTTGCAAATACAAACTTTAGAGCAGCTATTTCTGGCTAAAAAGTTCTTTTGGGCAAATTATCTCTAAGCAGTGACTCGAGGATTGAGATACCTTCCTTCTCATTGATTAGCTTTGGAATCCTCTGTTGCATCCTCTGTATACAGCCAGGAGACAAGAGAAGAGCACTTAGAAGATCTCATGGAGGATTTTAAGGACATAGCATCCAAATGAGGGTATATAATCTGATCCACAATCCACTGGACAGAACCAGTCACATGGTTTCATTTAGGTGCAAGAGTGATGGGAACATGTTGTTTTTCTGTAAACCCAGGAAAATCTGAAATGGCCTCATAGACACAAACAACTTTTTCTGCCACAGGGGGCAGAAAAACATATACAGTTGAAATCATGACTTATTGTCTATATTACAGTTGTGTTTAATTAGCTGCAGAATCTCAAACTAGGATCAACCGTGTTTTCCTTTTTCTTTTTCTTTTTCTCTTTCTTTCTTTCTTTTTTTTTTTTTTTTTTTTTTTTGAGTTAAAACTACATAGAATGTCAGGGGTCTATAAGGACTCCAGAGGGAAAGTCAAGTGAGACAATGGCACAGCCTCTGTCGCTGACAGGTAGCCAAGTGATGAATACTTAATGAAGGCCAGTCTCTACAATATTCACTCTATATATTTCAGTTAAAGAATTAGAAATGAGAGTGGCTATGGGACACAACCAAATCACATATTGAGACATTGGTAAATATTGGATTAGATCACAAGCCTTCTGTATTATAGCCCAATAATTGACTTTTCACAGACCTAGCTTTCCAAGATGGACACACAAAGTGCAATACGCAACATTGCTACTTAGAAAGAGAGAAGTTGCTTCCCAGTATATTTCTGATAAGGCCCAATTTAAGTCACTCCTATTTACTGTAACTTGAAACATTAAAATTAACTACAACTCCTGAGATAAGGATTCCAAATAAGCAAACTAAAGTTTAGATGGCAAAGCAAAGAATTAAAAAAGAAAATATTTAAATCTTACCCTACAAAGTCTATAAGTATACCTTGATGATTTTATTGTTAAAGTTTAAGCTTTTACCTATTATGTATCATGTGAAAATTTGAATGTGAAGCCATCAAAATAAACAATTCCTAAGAAAACAATTAACATGTTTGCTATATTTTTGAAGAGTACCTGAAAAATTTCCTGCTTTTGTAATTTAATTATCACATTAGGTTGTTTTGTTCATTTCTTTTCTCATGCTTTTCAATGTTTCTCAAATTTTTGAAGAATTAAATTCCTTTGCAAATTAAATATGATGCCGCTAAAAGGCACACTTCAGTCTTAATTTTTAACCATGGAAAATGTCTTTATGCTAAAGTTAACTTATCTAGTAACATAGACCTAAAAATATTAAAGATAACTTAAAATTGAAACAAAATAGTCATTTAAAGCATTTACCATGCAATTTCAGAACTGGAAAGGACTGTAGAGCTCTCTTACCCTAGCCCCTTAATTTACACACTTACACATTTACTCATTCATTTAACAAAATTGTAATAACTATCATATTGAGCACTGTTCTAGATGTTCAATGTTGAGCTGGGTACACAATAAACAGCAATACCTGCTTTCATGAGGGTTATATTATAAAGGGAGCAGCGAAATACCAAGCAAATGAGTAAAATAAATAGCATGGTAGACAATGAGAAGTAATTTGGAGTTTCAAGGAAGAGAGGGTTTGTAAATTTAAATAGGTGTTCTGGGAAGTTCTCATTAAATCTTCAGTAAAGGCGTAAAGGATATTGGAGAGTGAGCCATGTGGATTTTGAAGGAAAAGTATCCCAGGGGAAGGAACTCAATACCAAAGAGTTTAAGTAACTCATTTAAGGTCAAAGAGCATTGGGGCCAGAATCCAGATATCCTAAATTCGAGTTTGATTTTCTTTATAATACACTATGCTATTGATGCCAAATTAATTATAATCAAACAATTAATCATATGTTGGCATTTATTTTATCACTCAGCTCATATTTATTTATCACCATCTGTGTGTAGAGCATTGTACCAGATGCTCTGGCAGAGGAAGGGAAATTTTCCTCTTTTTTTATGAACTTTCACATATAGATTTTCATTTCATCCCTATAGTGGCCCTTTGAGACAGATATTATTATCACTTATAACTGGGCTCAATTAGGTTTACTAACCTGCCCAAAGAGCTCATAGCTAATAAGTGACGATTAGGATTTGAACCCAGTTGACCTACTCCCAAGCACATGTGCTTTCTACCAATCATGCTGCTTAAATTGGAGTTTTGCTTCTGCTTGTGTGTATGTGTGTATTTTAATTTGTTTTGTTTGTTTCACACAGGAAAAATTAGCAGAAGAATGACTATAAGTAATTTCACATTGGCATTACTTACAAAATTAAATTAAATCCATCAGTTATTTGGTGATTAATACATAAATGGAATTCAGTTAGACCCAAAATTGGACCATTCAGCTCTGGAAAATTGAATACAGAATTCTAAAATGTAGCTCATCCTGATTAATCCTGGGTCTTTCTTCATTTCTACCTTCTTGTTTGTTATTTCTTATTTAATTTAAGTTGTATTATTGACTTGTGAATTGATAACATAGCTCAAAATTCAAAAGTTCCAAAGGGAATGTGAGGAATCACCTCTCTGCTCCTCTACTCTCCAGCCATCCAGCTCTCCCTAGAGTAAATTCATTTTTTCTCAAATATCTTATGTAGACTTCCAGAGATATATTAAGCAAACATTCGGCTTCTTGGATGTAACTGGAATTTCCAAGATCAGATCAGAGTGAGACCAAGAGAAAGAAGTTGTGACTAATACTCCTTCCAGTCTACTGGACTAAAGCCACCCAGAGAAAAAATAGTTCATACTACTCTCAGATTAATTTACTTAAAGTGCATCTCCAGGCATGTCAGCCACCACTCAGTCTTCCAATGATTTCTCACTTCTTTCATGCGCCATATAGTACAAACTTCCCAGTTTGGAAGCATTGCCCTATGTTTCCTGTCTTATTTATCTGTAGTTTTCTCTTTTCACTCTTCTCTCCAGCAGCTAACATTTGCTTGGCACTCAGCATGAATTAGTAGTACTACCATACCTAAAGAATTCCAAGTTCTTTTAGTGCAATCAATTGACTTTTTCACCTTAGAGACAATCTAGGGAATAGAAATCTTCTATCTGGGTCACCAGTTCATGGCTGAGGGGTTTCCCTGGATGTGAGAATTTTCTCTGCTAAAACCGGGAAACTCCCAGGCAAACCAGGATGAGTCAGTCGCCCTGTCTGAGATGCTAGTAAGGATGCTGTTTTGGGACATTTCAAGACACTGGGAGAGCGTCATAGACACTTCCTGCTCTGATTTGTAGAAAGAAAACACCAGGGGAGATACAACAGGTGTGACACAGAGAATTATGATATTGTGGGAGCTGATATCACCATGCTTTCTCCATGAACAAATGTGGGGGTTATGCTGCCATTGATGATGTTCTTACCCCTAATCTGTTCCTCAAAAATTACTTGCTTTTTCAAAGCTTTCCTTTTCTTTGGCACTACGTGATATGGATGCTGTATTATCCTCTAGTGCTCTCTCTGGATCACAGTTAGGCAAACAGTGTATGTATAATAATGGGTTGTAGTGGATGCTGGGTCACACACATATTCTTTTCACTGTGATACTGCAGCCATCCCCCAGATGCTCAGAGTATTGGCTATTAATGGTCTACAGCTGCCCTCTTCTCTATAGAACTGCAGTCACTGGTTTCTGCCAAAAGAGAGCTTCATTCAGGAAGTTACATATCCTCCATCCCCCAGGGACAGCTAATGATAAAGATGGACTGACACAAAGTTATAAAAACTGGCCCTCTTACCTCAAAGTAGTCTAACCAATTTGTATTCTCAGAGTCCCCCATGGACCAGATTGAAACAAGTCTCCATCTGAGACCACTTCCTTGTTTAGTTTTCTTACGTTGCTTCCTTTACTTCCTTTTTTTCCCCTGAAACCACTCCCTTGACCTGTCATTTGGTAGGTAATCAAGTCATCCTGGTTTGACCAGAACTTTCCTAATTTTAGCACTGAAATTACCACACCCTAGAAATCTCTTTGTCCTAAGATGACAGGAACAGTTAGTTGGTCCCTAGACTTAAGCAGGAATCTCAGTCTTAGGCTTTACCTCTACGGAACCTGACCTTAGGCAGCAGCTTACATCATGTATCAGCTGGGATTGTGAGTGTGCTGTAACCTACTACATAGTGCTATTGGTGGTCTGCTGTTAGGAAATGAGCAGGATCCCACTAGTCCATAGAGTACTCTTGTGTGAGTTAGGATAAGGCATCCCTCTTGTCTAAAGCAATCCCACTGACATCTGGCTTGGTACACTCTAGTTTCCTTTGCATTCTTGTGGAGAAAAAGGCATCTTTTCCCCTGGGAGAATGAACTGCATGCTGGGTGCATGGCTTGGCAAAGGAGTACAGTCTGGATTTCATCTCTTCTCATCAGCTGGGCTTGGTGCCTTTGTGCAGTGCACATGCTGAATGGCCATGCATGGCAGTCCTGGAGTAAAGTAGTAAGGGCAGCCCTGATCCATGTACTGTTTTCTGTACACCTTCCATCTTCCTGATTCGTAAATATATCAGAGTGACAAAGTCAGATATGCAAGAGTATTGAGCTTTGCTTGGACTCTAGTCTACAGAAAAGGAAGAATGGAGATACAATGTTGGGAGAAAGTGAAAAGAAAACCAGTCCAGGAAAAAAAAAAAAGGAAAGAAAACCAGTCCAGGAAAAAAAGAAAAGAAAATAAAAGAAAACCAGTCTAGGAACATCAATGTAACCACCTGTTTTCTATAGATAAGAGCTTGCATTCTATTCTTGATTTTTCCAGGGGAGACTCAAAATATTTAGCACTAAATTGACAACAGAGGGCTACTAGCATTCTCAGACAATGGCTAGCAAAGAGAAATAAAACAGGTTCCAAAACTACTGTTGTCAAGTGCTCAGATAATACTAATTCAGTTAGGTCTAGAGATCACTCCTGGAGTGGAATCAGTTTGAGGACCATCTCATTGCAACATATTAACTTGTTTGAAAATATTTTTCCCTTCTTCATGGGTTCTAAGGGCTCTAAGTTATAAAGAAAAGTGATCTCTCTCTCTCTCTCTCTCTCTGTATACCTCCCATAGGAATGGGTGGAAAACATATTCTTTAAAGTAACAGAAATTTTAATGACCCAGGAGTGAACAAGGGTGTAGGAGGAGTGAATTTTGCTTTATTTCCAGTTGAGCTTTACAGAAAGAGTTAGTCTTTGCCAAATGCCTTTCAAAAGCTTTGTGTTAAAAACCACATCCAATAATATTGTAACTGGGTCATTACCCACATACTACCAGGCCAATGTTTCAGAAAGGACTGACTCAATCTCATGGACAGTTAAAGTTAGAACTCCTCCCCTGACATCTCCAAAATCCATATTGGCTGACAGGAGTTATTTAACTTGTGGAGGTGGAGTAGAGAGAACTGACTTAAGGAATCACTGTCTAGTGTGTCAGCAAACAGTAGCTGAATTAGATGTGTTGGGAAAAATTTAAAGACAGTACAAATGGAGGGTGTTCTTTGATTCTAAACTTTGTAAACAGGGCATGGGGAGTCACAGAAAATGCAAATATTGTTTATGCAATATCCAAGTGAATATTACACAGACCGTTTCCTCCAATCTCTGGATCCTTTAATATTCCAAAAAAATTTTCCAGGAAAATTAACTACAGGGAAAAACTAAAGCAAAGCAGAGCTTCAGTCATTTTAGCTTTCTTATATTACTTTATTAGTCCTGAAGATGGCTGCAGATCTTCACTCTATCTCTTTTCCCGGCAGAGAATCCTGTTCCTTCCAAAGAACCAACCCAGTTAATAAGTGTCTTCCAATGTGATTTTACTTGACATTATTTTCTTGATGAGAGCTAGGAAGCTGAGCTTACTATCACTTACAATGCCACTCACTCTAGGAATAGAGAATAATCAATCACCTCACCTGGTTGCTTGTCTCATGAGCAAAGTCTCTCTTCCTAGCAGATCAGTAACACAGTCATTCAATTCAGACAATCAGACCTACCTGATCCTGACACCGTCACCCAAGCATTGGCTACACATCGATAACACCATAAACTGCTAAGGCAAATCAAATCTTCAGTTTGCTATATTTCCAATGACTACAAATCTGCTTCTGGTATCTTGTATAATAGGGCTGAAAACCAGAGATATGGCATTGCTGAATTTTATTATAGGTTATTATAATAACAGTAATTTTATTATAGGTTACTATTGATTTTTTAAATTCTTATTTTTTTTTTGAAAGAAAGAAAGAGAGAGAAAAGAAGAAAGAAAGAAAGAGTGAAAGAAAGAAAAAAAAGAATGTAAGAGAGAAAGAAAGAGGAAGAGAAAGAGGGAGAGAGAACAGGATTCTTGTTCTATTGCCCAGGCTAGAATATGGTCTAAAAATGGGTATTAAAAACCTCTTTTATGCCAATAATTGTGCTTAACAATGGAGA
>CAUYLG010073042.1:0-37764 GCA_963573385.1 Cacajao melanocephalus
TTTAAATAAAATATTGGTTGGCTGCTTGTTTGTTATTTTCATCCCTTATTCCTTCCTGTCTCCATTGTTAAGCACAATTATTGGCATAAAAGAGGTTTTTAATACCCATTTTTAGACTGCATTCTAGCCTGGGCCATAGAACAAGAATCCCATTCTCTCTCCCTCTTTCTCTTCCTCTTTCTTTCTCTCTTACATTCTTTTTTTTCTTTCTTTCACTCTCACTTTCTTCTCTTTTTCTTTCTTTCAAAAAAAAAAAAACATGATCAGCATAATTAATCATTAGGTAAATGCAAATCAAAACCACAATGAGATATAATTTACCCCAGTTAGAATAGCTACTAATAAAAAGACAAGAAAAAAAAAGATGCTGACAAGGATACAGAGGAAAGAGAACTCTTATACTCTGTTAGTGGGAGTGTAAATTAGTATAGCCATTATGAAAAACAGTATAGAGATGATGCAAAAAAATTAAACTACCATATGATCAAGCAATTCAATTATTGATTATTTATCAAAGGAAAGAAAATCAGTACATCAAAGGGATACTTGTACCTTCATGTTTATTGCAGCACTATTCACAATAGCAAAGATACCAAATCAATCTAAGTTTTCATCAGTGGAGAAATGGATAAAGAATATATGGTAAATAGACACAACGAAACACTATTAGACATAAAAAAGAATGAAATCATGTCAGTTGCAGCAATGTAGATTGAACTGGAAATCATTATGTTAAGTGAAATAAGCCAGGCAGAACAGAAAAATATTGCATGTTCTCATTTATATGTGGCATCTAAAAAAGCTGATCTCATGAAGATAGAGAGTAGAATTATAGACAACAAAGGCTGAGATGGGTTTGTGGATGGGTGGGGGAGATAAAGAGAGGTTATTTAATGGGTACAAAGATACAGTTAGATAGAAGAAATTAGTTTTAATGTTTGAGAGCAGAACATGGTAGCTATAGTTAATAATACTGTATTGTATATTTAAAAATAACTAGAAGAGAGGAGTTGAAATGTTCCTAACATATAGAAATGATAAGTACCCAAGGTAATGGATGCCCTAAATACCCTAACTTGATCATTACACATTCTATACATAAAACAAAATATCACATGTACCATAATATGTACAGATAATATGTGTTAATATAGAAAACCTACAAATAGAACTACCATATGATTTAGTAATCTAACTACTGGGTATATATCCAAAGGAAATAAAATTAATATATCAAAGAAATATCTGTACTTGCGTGTTTACTGCAGCAGTAGTCACAATCACCAAGATAAGAAATTAAGCTGAGTGTCAATCAGCAGATGAATGGACAAAGAAAATGTGGTCTATATACACAAGAAAATATTATTCAGCCATAAGAAAGAATAAAATTCGGTCATTTGTGACAACATGAATAAGCCTGGAGGACATTATGTTAAGTGAAATAAGTCACAAACAGAAAGATAAGTACTGCATGTTCTTACTCATATGCAGAAGTTGAAAAGGTTGATCTCGTATGTAGGTTAGTGCAAAAGTAATTGCAGTTTTGCACTGTTGAAATTTGCTGTTGGATATTGGAATACATTTTTAAATGTGGTTATATGATATACCATTTTAATGCACATTTCTCACTTATTTTTTGCTAATGAGTTATTGCTGTTTATTTTATATTTATTTTAGACTATGGAAATTATGTTAGACAAAATCAAATTTGAGTGATTTTCTGATTCAAGTTCAAAATGGGTCATAAAAGCAGCAGAAACAACTCACAATATCAACAACAGATTTGGCCCAGGACCTGCTAATGAACATACATTGCAGTAGTGGTTCAAGAAGTTTTGCAAAAGAGACCAGAGCCTTGGAGATGAGGAGCACAATGGCTGGCCCTTGGAAATTGACAATGACCAGTTGAGAGCAATCACTGAAGCTGATCCTCTTCCAGCTACACGAGAAATTGCTGAAGACTTCAACTTCAACCATTCTACAGTCACTCAGCATTTGAAGCAAATTGGAAAGGTGAAAAAGCTCAATAAGTAAGTACCTCATGAGCTAACCAAAAATTAAAAAATAATCATTTTGAAGTGTCATCTCTTATTCTACACAGCAACAATGAACCATTTCTCAATCAGATTGTGACACGTGATGAAAAGTGGATTTTTGTTTGTTTTCTTTTTTCTTTTTTTTTTTTTTTTTTTTTGAGCTGGAGTCTTGCTCTGTTGCTTAGGCTGGAGTGCAATGGCTCAATCTTGGCTCATTGCAACCTCTGCCTTTCAGGTTCAAGTGATTCTCCTACCTCAGCCTCCCGAGTAGCTGGGACTACAGGTGCATGCCACTACGCCCAGCTGATTTTTTGTATTTTTAAATAGAGACGGAGTTTCACTGTGTTAACCAGGATGGTCTCAATCTCCTGACCTTGTGATCTGCCTGCCTTGGCCTCCCAAAGTGCTGGGATTATAGGCATGAGCCACCGCACCCATCACAAAGTGGATTTTATATGACAGCTGGCAATGACCAGTTCAGCAGTTGAACAGAGAAGGAACTCCAAAGTATTTCTCCAAGCCAAACTTGCACCAAAAAAAGGTCATGATCACTGTTTTGTAGTCTGCTGCTGGTCTGATCCACCTCAGCTTTCTGAATCCCAACACCACCACTAAATCTGAGTAATATGCTCAACAAATAGATGAGATGCACTGAAAACTGCATCACCCACAGCCGGCATTTGTCTACAGAAGGGGCCCAATTCTTCTCCACAACACCTGACTGCACGTTGCATAACCAACGCTTCTGAAGTTGAAAGAATTGAGCTATGAAGTTTTGCCTCATCCACCATAGTCACCTGACCTCTCACCAATCAACTACCACTTCTTCAAGCATCTCAACCACTTTTTGCAGGGAAAATGCTTTCACAACCAGTAGGATGCAGAAAATGTTTTTCCAAGAGTTCATCAGATCCTGAAGCATGATTTTTTACACTACAGGAACAAACAAACTCATTTTTCATTGGTAAAAATGTCTTGATTATAATTGTTCCTATTTTGATTAGTAAAGATGTGTTTGAGCCTAGTTATAGTGATCTAAAATTCATGTCTGAAACTGCAATTTTTTTTTGCACTGACCTGGAATAGAAGTAGAGAGTAGAATAGTGGTTACTAGAAAATGGGAAGGGTAGAGGGATGGTGGATGGAAAGTGGTTGGTTAAAAGATACAAAATTACAACTAAATAGGAGGAACAAGCTTCAGTGTTTTGTAACATTGTAGAGTGACTACAGTCAAGAATAGTTTATTACATATTTTGAAATACCTGGAAGAGAATAAATTATATGTTTCCAATACTAATGATACATGTTTCATGTTATGGTTAAGATAATTACCCTGATTTGATCACTAATGTGGAACTCACTATGTAGAACTCACACTCTCACCATGTGAAACTGACATTGAAACTCACTATTTACCTCATAAACATGTACAATTATTATGTGTTAATTTTAAAAAATAAAAAATATTTCACCAGAAGAAAACGTATTTATTATTAGTGTCTTCCATTTTCTTCCAGACATTTCAGTGTGAAAAAACAAAGACAGAAGGTTATTTGGGATCTAGAGTAAAGCTTTGTTTTTAAGACTATGAAATAACGCTGTGTATTACAGAGTCTAGATTCCTCAGTGACCTCTGAGAAATGAGTTCTTCATCTTAACGTATGAGATGAAATCATCTTATTTTAATTTTAGTTATATTAGTAAAAAATTCAAAAAGTACAGAAGAAGCATTAAGTTCCTTTACCCTCCAATCTTTCCCTTCCCCAATAAGGAGACAACCATTTGTGTTCAGTCTAGACTATTTTTAATGTGTGTGTGTGTGTGTGTGTGTGTGTGTGTGTGTGTGTATGTGTGTGTATCTCTACAGATAGCCTGAGAGAGATTATTTTGCCAATTATTTTCAAACATTAATTACATCTACTGTAAATATTTTTCTGTTTTACATAGAAATAAGTTTTGAACTCTTAATATGTCACTGCATACAGATATTTCTCATTCTTTTATTTCCTGCAAAATATTCCTCCACTTAAATATTTGTTTTAACATAGATTACTTAATCCTTTTCCTAGTGAGAACATTTGATTCTTGCTGTAATAAACAACGTTGCAATGTATACCTTTTTACATAACTGTGAATACACACCAATATTTTTCTATAATAAATAGCAAGGTGTGAAATTTCTGGTTTTAAGGATTTGTGCACTCAAAACTCTGAGACGCTGTATTAATCTGTTACCTTGCTGATGAAGACATACCTGAGGCTGGGCAATTTACAAAAGAAAGAGATTTAATGGACTTACACTTCCATGTGGCTAGGGAGGTTTCACAATCATGGCAGAAGGTGAAAGGCACTTCTTACACGGCATCAGCAAGAGAAAGAATGAGAGAGAAGTGAAAGTGGAAACCCCTTATAAAACCATGAGATCTCATGAGACTTATTCACTACCATGAGAACAGTATGGAGGAAACCAGCCCCATGATTCAATTATCTCCCACTGTGTCCCTCCCACAAAACATGGGAATTATGGGAGTACTATTCAAGATGAGATTTGGGTGGGGACACAGAGCCAAACCATATAAGATACCTTCAAATTGCCCTCCAAAAAAAGCAGTCATCAATTTACATTGGAGAGTATCACTTTATCCTCATTTTCAAGATTATCAAAGTTTTATTATTTTGTATATAATATAGTAACGTATTTTATTTTGTTTTATTCTATTAAGAAAACTTAATATAAAATTTATCTCTTTTTTGAGACAGAGTCTTGCTCTTTGACCAGGCTGGAGTGCGGTAGCATTACTTTGGCTCACTGCAACCTTCACCTCCCAGGTGTAAGTGATTCTCTTGCCTCAGCCTCCCAAGTAGCTAGGACTACAGGTGTGCACCACCATGCCCAGCTAATTTTTGTAGTTTTAGTAGAGACAGCATTTCACAATATTGGCCAGGATAGTCTCAATCTCTTGACCTTGTGATCCACCCACCTTGACCTCCCAAAGTGCTGGGATTATATGCATGAGCCACCATGCCCAGCCAGATTTACCTTCTTAACAAATTATTAAATGTACACAATACATTATTATTGACTATAGACTCAGTATTGTGCAGCAGATCTCTAGAGCTTATTCATCCTGCTTCCTTAAAATTTTATGCCCATCCATTGGTAACTCCCCATTTTCCCCTTTCCCAGTCCCTGGTAATCACCATCCCACTCTCTGATTCTATGAAATCTGTCTTTCTGTGAGTGGCTTATTTCACTTAACATAATGTCCTTAAGGTTCATTCATGTTGTTATATACTATAGAATTTCCTTTAAAAAATCTTCCATTGTATGCATATACCATGGTTTTGGATCCATTTATCTGTCAACATACATTTAGGTTACTCCCTGTAAATAATACCACAATAAACATAGAAGTGCTAATATCTCTTCTACATCCTGATGTCCATTTTTCTGGGTAAATACTCAGAAGTAGGATTGCTGGATTATAATGTCCTACTGTTTATAATTTTTTGAGGAATCTCCATATTGTCTTTCATAGTGGCTACACCATTTTGCATTCCCAACCACAGTGTGCAAGAGGTTCAATTCCTCTATATCCCTAAGAACACTTGCTGTCTTTTGTTTTTTGATAACACCTATTCTGACTAGTGTGAGGTGATATCTCATTGTGGTTCTGATTTGCATTTCCCTGATAATTATTAGGTTGGTGCAAAAGGTATTGTGGCTTTTACCATTACTTTCAATGACAAAAACTGCAGTTAATTTTGCACCAACCTAATAGTAACATTGAGCATTTTTTTCGTATACTTGTTGGCCATTTGTATGTCTTCTTTGGAGAAATGCCTATTTAAATTATTAGCTCATTTTAAAAATTGGGGTTTTTTTGTTTGTTTTTACTATTGAGTATAGGAGTTCCTTACACATTTTAAATATTAACTCCTTGTAAGATATATGGCTTGCAAGTATTATCTCCCATTCCACAAGTTGCTTTTCACTCTGTTGATATTTTCTTTGTTGTGCAGAAGCTTTTTAGCTTGATGTAGTCCCACTTGAGTATTTTTGTTTTTGTTCCCGGTGTTTTGGTGTCATATCCAATAAATCATTGCCAAGACCCATGCCATGGAGCTTTCTTCTATGTTTTCTTTTAGGAGTTTTACAGTTTCAGGTCTTATATTTAGGTCTTTAGTATATTTCAAGTTGATTTTTATGTATCATAGAAGATGATGGTCAAATTTCACTCCTCTGTATGTGTATATCCAGTTTTGCCAATACCATCTGTTGAAGAGACTGTCCTTTCTCCATTGTACATTCTTTATACTCTTATTGAAAATCAGTTGACTGACATGTGTGGATTTATTTTGGGGCTTTCTGTTCTGTTCCATTGGCTTATATGTCTGTCTTTACGCCAGTACAATACCATTTTGATTATCATGCCTTTGTAACTCTAATGTTTAACAAAACATTTGTTACATGGTAGAGATGTTAAATGAATATTGGTGGAATATAGGGATGAATACATGAATAAATAAATACCATGGATGTTACATATTATTCTGGAAAGATAAGTGATATTAATTTTCTCAACTGAGCTGATGTTAAAACCACCAGCAATGTCACTGAATTCATAGGCCAAATATTTTTTTGTTTCCTGTTATGGAATGGGACAAAATATCAAGAGCACTGAGTATTATAGTACAAGCAAAACTTCTATAGTCAGAAAACATCAGTTTAAATCCAAATCTTCCATGACCTAATGATATAAACTTATGCATGCAACACACCTTTCCTGCATGTCAATTTATACATTTGTAATAGTGATAATAAACTCCAAGGTCAAATGAAAAAGGCTTGCAAGACCCTATTATAAACTATAACACATCATGCAAATGTTAGTTTTTCTTACCTCCTAAGGTACCATATTTATAAATAAAAAATTGACCTCTGAAATATTTTATTCAGCCTGGCTAGAGCTGAATCCATGCTTCTTCCCCTACCTCTGATTCTCTTTGCCTACCATCTTGACATATTCTAGTCCCTAAGGAGCCACATTGCAACACAATGCTCCTTGTATTTCCAACATAAAATGTCAATGAGTTTTCCAGATTAAAACATTAAAAATGTATGAGGAACTACTGTCATGCAAAGAAGCTAATAATACTCATGATTTTTTTAAGTGAGGCTGTTGATTTCAATAGCAACATGTATTACTGTAATCAGTAAAAATGATTCTAATATCTCCTATTGGTACACACAACAGGAACTAGGCATTTTAATATCAATCTCAATTTTTATGTGCTAAAGTATAACTGTATTTATTCCACCCACATATATGGTTTTTAAAAAGATGTGAAACATACAGCATTAGCTGCAAGCCAATTTATTATACGGAAGTTGCAGTTACATATTGTTTCTTAAATGCCAGCTGATATTGGCTGAGAAAGGAAGGCGTTTGCTCCATGAAACCTTCAGATGGTTTAACCTTCATTTTCTTCCTTCTCCTTCTGCTTTGTCTCTGCCCACCCTGCCAACTTGGGAGCAATACTCTATCATCCTGTCAGCCCCCTGCCAGGAGGAAGCACATCTGTTACAGGATGCTCACTTCAACCCAGAGCAGGCCAAACACAGTGCTGCTTTTGGCTATAGATTTAAGCCCCAAGAAGCAATAACCAATTCTACATTATGCAATACTTCATAACAATAATAATCAGTGATATTTTTCATAGCACGGTACACACATATTCATAGTGGCTAAGAGGTCAGTTTTGGGAATTAGACTGCATGGGTTTGAAATATGATTCTTACTTGGACAAGATACCAAAGCTTCTGTGCCTCAGTTTCTTCCCCTATAAAATTTGTCTGATAATTGTATATACCACATAAAGTTCTGAGGAGTGCTAAATGAGATAACCCATGTAATGATCTTAGCATGGGTCTGGCACACAGGTGGGACCAATTCACTTTAGCTACAGCTGCTACTACTATTGCTATTTCACCAGCTCAATGAAAAAAGGGGGAGTTTCCCACTCCCCTCTTCATTTTCCAGGAAAGAAAACAGACTCCGAATGGCTAAATTATCTGCCCAAGGTCTCATCGCCAGCAGTTGCAACAGACAATTTATGCTTTCCCTGCTCAAATGCACCATTTTTTAAGAAAGAGCAAAAGAGAAAAAAAATATATAAAGAGGAAAGGGAAATAAACTAGGGATTAGATTAAATTGGGGGCTATCATTCTGCCCACTTTTTCACCCAAATGTTACTTTATTCTGTGAGTCTCTACCTACTCATTTACTTAACAAATGTATTAGAAATAGTAAACAGGACAAATCAAGGTACCTGCACTTATGGAGTGCATGTGCCTGGGGAAAGGAGCACAGACAGCTCATGAGCAACAAACACGAAAACGAATACAACAAATTCAGATTGCCATTTAGTGCCGTGGAGAATATAAAACTGTGTGATGTGACTGAGCTGAGGTCTGAGCGTCAGGAAGGAGAAGCAGTGTGGTTAAGATCACAACCTTCGCAGTTAACTGTCTGAAATCCTGGCTTTATCACTTACTAGCTGTGTGATCTTGGGCAAGTGACTTAACTTCTCTGTGCCTCAGATTCCTCATTTTGAGAATTATATTATTTAATTATAAAGAGCTTAGAATAGTGCCTGACACATAGATGGAGCTCCACAAGTAACTGCCAAATAACAGCAGACAAACCTGAGAAGATCTGAAGGGCCGGGCACGGTGGCTCACACCTGTAATCCCAGCACTTTGAGAGGCTGAGGTGGGAGGATCACTTGAGGTCAGGAGTTTGAAATCAGTGTGGCCAACATGGTGAAACCCCATCTCTACTGAAAATACAAAAATTAGCCAGGCATGGTGGCATGCACCTGTAATCCCAGCTACTCAAGAGGCTTAAGCAGGAGAATCACTTGAACCTGGGAGGTGGAGGTTGCAGTGAGCCAATATCATGCCACTGCACTCCAGCCTGGGTGACAGAGCAAGACTCTGTCTCAGGAAAAAAAAAAAAAAAGAAAATCCAAGCGAAGAGTATTCTAGGCACAAGGAACAGCAAGTACAAGGGCTGTAAGCAAGGACCAAGCTTTGGATGTTTGAGAAAGAGAAAGGCCAATGTATCAAAAAGTAGTAAACAAGGCAGAGCCTGGTGGTTGATGAGGTCTGTATAACATTGTAAGAGGATATTAATAGTAGTTCACCCACCTGGAATTAAGAGGCTAGGTAAGTCTTTTCTTAATTCATGACTAAATGTCTCCATGTCAAAGCTAAAGGTAGCTCTGAGGTCATTTGAAAATAGCATAACTCACCTACCAAGAGTAAGTTATATAGGCTTAGATTAATTTGTCCCAGTGAGTCAGGGTCACTATGCACCAACCATCTCATGTCCATGGTGACTAATTTTGGAACTGGTTAGAGAAGGCCAGGAGCAGAGCCTCAGATCCTCCAGCAAATTGCTCCTCAGTGTGTTGCTGGTTTGGCCACAGGGGAAGCAAATGACTGAGCTGGGCATCATGAGCAGTGAGTTGTCCAAGATCTACGGAAATCAGCTTCTCACTATAAGCTGGCATGGAGCTACAGAGTCTGAATATAGCTGATTATGCAAGGAACTCATGAATACCCCTATCCTGAGAATCCGTCAGAACAGGGTCTTTGGGTTAGATCTCGGTCCAGTATGAGCCAGCTAGGTGTTCTTGGGCCTAATTTGTAAAATAAAGGCAGATAATAGCATCTCTCACATAGGTTATGGTGAAGGTTAAAGTGAGATAAAGTAGAGAGTCTGGGATACAGAATGGCTCATGATCACATCTTGAGTAATCCAAAAGTGAAGAGCTGAGAGCTAATACTTATCTTTGACCACTAAGTGATATCATGCCCTCCTGTGCTTGCATAATAAGGGAATTTGGGCAATATTTAGCCCAAAAGAACAAAGCATTAAAGTTAATACTTTATGCTCTAGGGCAAGCCCTCAGGAAAGAAGGGCCAGCGGGGGTGAGGCTGCCCTGCAAACCCCTTCCAAATGAGCTCTAGCCTCACACAGATGTGAATCCAAATCCAAGCTCATTCTGCGTAGCTTGCTCCATCTCAGAATTAATTTTTCTCATTTGTAAATGTAAAAGAATTATGTATAACTTTGGGGATTCACATAAACATGAAATAAGGCATAGTGGCTAGTATACCACTGGGTAAGCAATAAAAGGTACCTCTTCTAGTTATTTGTTCCTGTATAAAAAACTACCTCCATTTTATTACAGCTCATGATTTTTGTGGATCAAGAATTCAAGCAGGGTTTGACTGTGATTCTTATTCTCTATGTGACCTCAACTGGGTTACTCAGGGATATTCAGCTGGCAGTGGGACTCATCTAGTGGCTCAAGAAGGCCTAAGAGGGCTTTACCAATGCCTAACACTTGGTGACTGTTCTCCATATGGTCACAGGATGCATATATCTGGACTCCCTAGAAAGGTAGTTGCACATTTTACATGGTGGCCCAAGGCTCCCAGACACCAAGGGAAAGCTGCCAGTCCTTTTAAAGGCCAGGCTTGCCTTTATGTCATTTCTACTATACTCCACAGGTTGAAATAATCACTGGCTAGCTCAGATTCAAGGGAAGAGGAAAAAGGCCTCAGTTCTTGATAGGAAGAGAATCAAAGAATGTGTGGCTATATTTATTTTGCCACAGCAGCTAACACTACGAATAATAAGAAACTTGAAATATGATCAATTGGCCTGCAAACCTGCTATCTCCATGGAATGGCCATTCTCCAACCTCATATTTCTTCTTTTCTATATCTGCAACTCTTCCTTGATTAAGACTCACCCAATATGCAGTGACAGATGTAAGCCATCTTGCTAACTGACATGCAAAATGATAATATTTTGCACAGCATTTTGATTGCACCATTCATCCAAGAATATCTAAATCCTCTGCAAACAATAATTAAGCCTCTGCACCCCAGTGACACTCCATTATCTTCTCTTTATAGATGAGGGAGCACTGAGTCCAGGAGAGTGAGTTTGCCAAGGTCATAGGAGCCGGTGACAGAGCTGAGAAGGAAGCTATAGCATCCGCAGTTCTGTCCAGGCATTCACAGTTCCCACTGCCACAGGTGCCAGGCCTAGAGATTCAAGGGGAGCCCCGCCTGCCCATTTTCCCTGTGGCTCACTCTCCCCTTGCCCTTCAACATCATAACTCTTCTCATTTACCATGGTATCTCTGAATCCAAATATCTCCAAAGCTGGATGGAGGTCATCAAGAGAGCTGGAGGATCTGCACATTCCTCACTTCACACCCAGCATCTTATCCAATTACTCAGGAAGTCACACACGATTAAACAGGCAGTGAGCAAAGCCAGGTACCAGAGTTGTGTGTTCATTCTTCACTGGGCATAGCTCATTTGCTTTGCTGTCAAATAGCAAGAAACCCCAGAGAAAAGGAACGAAAAAATTTATGGGTCTTGGGGAAAGGGGAATGAGAGGAAAAGTGACTGTAAATGCTACGCCACATTCAAAATGTATCATTGAGCTTTTGGCAAACTATTGACTCCCGCCTGATCTTTGTCAAATCTTATAAAGCAAGTGCTATGGCAGACACTAACACTTGCTGGAGTCATTTAGCTTGTTGGATAAATGGGAACAAGAACAGACACGTCACTTTTTATCGGTGGACCTTCTCCTTTCTGCTAGCCCTGTCCCTTGGCCTTCATGTCCCCAGGCCTAGATCATTAATAATCATTTTGTAACTGACCTTTCTACATTGATCCCCACCCCAGTCACTCTGTCTTACTTACGCTGGTTTAATTTTAGAATTAAATTTTAATATAGGACTTTAAATTAATTTAGAATTTAAATTTAGAATTGCAGATCCTTTTAAAATTTGAGTTAGAAGGAATTCAGATGTTATTTAGCCTAACACCTTCATGTTACAGGTAGGGAAAGTGAGATATCACTATAGCATGGTGATTTGAATACTGTATCAACTTGGACCTGATATTTAACCTCTCTGAGCCTTAGTTTTACCATCTACAAGAAATGAGTAATAAATAATACCCATGTTTTCACCTGATTGTGATGAGTACTAAACAGAATCATGCACATAAAACATTTTGCCCATAAGAAAAAGAGTTCACCCCTTCCTGATACTTCTTGGAAGTCTGGTGTTAGGGACAGATGGGAGGGAACTACAGTTCTCTGCTTCTGTTCAGAAATCTGTAAGGGTGTCTCAATTTAAGTGAGCTCCGTAGGTGAAAATCTTGATTTGCTTCCACAAGAAATTAGGTGACAGTAAAGTAATGCGTATTTGCTCACACAAATATGTTAGCCTTTGCTTGTCTTGTCTGGATACTCTGATCTCTTGACTGAAAGTTGGAAAATCAGTCAGTTAGAAAGAGAGATGAGAGACAAAGAGACATATTGACCAAGAGGCAACTGAAATTACACCAGGTTTTTGTTTTTGCATTTTAAATGGGCACACAGGATTGCAGCATCTAAATGAACACCGCTCGCTCTGTTTTCACACCACTCATTAGTTCCCTTTGCTGCTTCCTCCAACAGTGCTTCACACAACCATGTTTCTTATCAGCTTCAGCCTGTGCTTCGTTTTCTACTCTGACCATTTCTTTTTCTATCTTCCTTATCTTAACACAAAAAAAGAAGGTGAGCTATTCCCTGAAATTCAGATGCAGCCCCTGTGATGTATTTGTCCTAGATCAAGAATCAGTATTTGGTAAGCTGGAAGAGTTTATTCATTGACCTAGCTGAGAGTTCATTTTCTCAGAGGGAGATGGAGTTACCCTGTGCTCTCAAAGTTTTAGAGATCATTGTTTGGAAATATACCAAAGACTTATCCTTCACCATTACCATTCTGATAAGAAACTCTAGTTCATCTGACCCAGCAGATATAAGGAGGTATAAGCCACCTTATAACTATAAGATAGAATCACTGCCTTAAAGGAGCATATGAATAAGTGAAAGAAATTAAAGGATTTTTATTACGATAATAAGTAAAGCCCTGTATCAGGCACTATTGTGAGGAATTTACATGGACAGACTCATTTAATCCTCCCAACAATGTGTGAAGTAGGGGTTGTTATTTGTCCTGTTTCACAGATAAGGAAAAGGTAGATTACATAGATAGACAGATCTGGGCAATAAGTCCATGCTATATAATTCCAAAACTTGTGTGCAAATCACATTAAAATAGACATAATAACAACAATAAAGGCTATTTAAGGTCCACACAATTCAAAGAGAGGATCCTACAGAGTAGAATAAGGAGCTTAAAGCAAGGTATGTAAGATAAGACCCAGCTTTGGAAAATGAGGAGTTATTAAACCAGGGTTTCTCAGCCTGACACTATTGACATGTTGTATCAAATAATTCTTTGTTGTGAGGGCTGTCCTGTATATTGTGGGATGTTGACAGCATCCCTGGCCTCTACCTACCGACTGCCAATGGAAACCCCCAATTGTGGCAACCCCAAAATTCTGGAGACACTGTCACATGTGCCATCTGAAGAGAGGGGCCATGCAAAGTCAGGAGGCAAGCTTGACCTGAGCACAGTGTTAAAGAGAACAGTTGAATAAAGAGTGAAATGGAGATTGAGTGAAGCAGTTTAATAAAGAGTGAAGCCAGATTGCAAAGGGCCTTGAATGTCAGGTTTTGAATTTGGGAACTGGGAGCTGGTGCAGGTTTTGGAGACTAAGGCTGAGGTGTACCCCTTACTTCCTGTTCAGCTGCCCACTGACTTCTGTGCTGTTCCCTGAATGTGCCAAGCACATTCTGACCTTAGAGCTTTTGCATCTGCTATTCCCTCTCCGATAATCATATGCCCTCAATTTCCTTTAGAGCTTCTCCCACTTCCACCATGTCTTTTTTGAAACCTCACTTTATGATGGAGCCCAGCCCCACCTGTAACTCTCTATCCCCTTCTCCTGCTTAATTTTCTTTCATACATCTGCTTTTCCTTCACATTATACCAACTGTATCATTTATTAATGCCTTTATCACTTTACTGTTCATCTGCCCTATTAGAATGTCACTTTCATGAGGCAAGCAAGCACCCTGTGTGGTGCTGTATCTTCAGTGCCGGGAAAACTTCTTAGCACATAGTACACACTCAATGAATACTTGAGTTAAAGAATTAATTTTCAAGGGAGTGTTTCAAGCAGAGTGTTTTCCTAGAAGTCAGGTATTCCCATGTCCAGTCTATAAAGGGAAGGTCTTCATAACATCAGAGATTGTCGAACTATAATCTAAGTACTCCCTGATTGAGAATTAACTAGGTAAGGTATATGTTAAAAATATGGCTTCCTGTGCCCCAGTCTAGAGCCAACAGATCAGAGTATCTGGATGGCAGGACCCGGAAGCTGCACTTTAATGCATTCCAAAGAAGTGTATAAGGTACCCAGCAACTCTAATAGTTTATGAGATGACTTTGTCCTTGCTCTTTCTGATTAACTTCACTTCTTAGGAAGACAGAATTCAGATCCTCAGGCATTAATAAACATGGGATTATAGCTTAGAACATCTTGAGACTCTACATGATGCCTATCAAAATATAAATGTCACCGTATATTGGTATAAATCTTAAATTCTCACAACCCTTTACAATATACACAGCATTTCACATTCACAGTTTTTTTCTAACCTTCCAATAGCTTCCAGAAAGGCAGGATGGCCACAGTGTTCTCTGTTGCACTAGATGAGGCAAAAGAGACACAAAGAGGGGAAATCACTTGCCTAGGGCCACACCATGCAGGGTGGTATTCACCCCTGTGCTATTTCTACTCCACCATTCAATTGACCTATTATAAGAGCTAATGCATTCTACTAATACCTAATAGCTTACTAAATACTTGTATAAAACCTTACGAAATACATTTAGGTGAGTAGCGTTACCTACATTTTTAGATTAACAAATAAAAAGTTACTGTGTAGTAACATGATTAAATTCTAAATCTCTGGACTAAATATCCTAGTTTTACTACTTGCTCCATGATTTTGAGTAAATTATCTAACTTACATGAGCCTCAGTTCCCCTATCTGCAAAATAGAGATAAAAATAACTATTTGGGGGGTGTTGTGAGAATTGTCATAATCCATGTAAAATGCATATGCCCTGACACACAGACCAAAGTCAACAAATGTCAACTATTGTTGATAGTAATTAAGGTTCTGAGGTTAATAAAAGCAGAAAGAATGTTTCATTGTAATCCTGGTACTTAACCCAACGGGTGGCATCGCAGGAATTCAATATATATTTGCTCAACTAAATAATAAAGGAATGAATGACAGAGGTTAAATGACTTCCTAAAGATCATACACTAGGTAAATAACAGAGTCAGGACCCAACCTCCTCTCTTCCAGGTCTGATGTTCCTCACACTACACTGGTTGTCTAGCCTTCTGAACTAAGCAATGGGGTAAGGCCAAGGATTCCTTTCACTGTTGTGCTGTCTGAGAAGGGTCTACATTTATGAATACAGGATTGAAAATCATTGGCTCTGAAGAAAGGGTGTTGGACCCAACTGGCCCATCTAGGCTTTGTTCTTATCACCCAGTCTCCCTCCCAGATGCCCTCATGCCAGGAGCGTTATACATTGATATTTGTATTCTGAAATAACAGCAAGGCCATTGTGATTCTCCCTTCTCATTTAAAGATTCCAGGTCCATCTGCACATCTCACTAGTTCAGGAGTATATTTGGTTGTTTGTTTATAATTGACACATAATAATTGCACATGTTTATGGGATACACAGTGATGTTTCACTATATGTACACATTGCATAATGATCAAATCAGGGTAGTTAGCATATTCATCATCTCAAACATTTATCACTTCTCTGTGGTGTCAGGAGTGTATTTGGAAGGTGAATTGCTAGCTTGTTCTGGCTGAAGCACAAAAGGAGAAGGGTTTATAATTGTAATTGTGCTGTCACACGAGTCTAGTAAATCCCCATGCTATTCTCCTAACTCTTCAATCACTACCACG
This sequence comes from Cacajao melanocephalus, assembly GCA_963573385.1. Classification (NCBI taxonomy): domain Eukaryota; kingdom Metazoa; phylum Chordata; class Mammalia; order Primates; family Pitheciidae; genus Cacajao; species Cacajao melanocephalus. Next base: position 16,037 of record CAUYLG010073042.1, read on the forward strand.
ACCTCCTCCTCCTCTACCTCCTGACAGAGAATACACACACTTTAACCAACCTAATGACTTTTCAATAACTTCTGATATGAAAACTGCAGTTCTCTAAGCTCTTCAGTTCATGCTTTGTGTCAAATCTGTATTGAACAGCAACCACCAATCAATGTTAATTTATTGATGGCTCAAAACCTAATTTCTTTATAGCTATATTGAATCATGCAACAAAGATTATAGTACTTCTAATTTCATTCAAATGTGATCATCATCATTATTTTGTTGAGAAAAACAAGAAGAATACAGAATCAATGTTTAGAATGCAAGGAACTTTTAAAACCCAACAAGAAACCTTGTTTGTGAATGAGACACCTGAAATAGGAAAGTTATAGAGACCTTAGAAATAATTTGATTCAATGCCCTCATTTTACAGTTGTAAAAATTGAGGCCAGAGACAGGCAAGACAGTTGTTCACGGCTATGCATCTTCCTTCTCTATAGCTAGCCATTTCATCTGCCCAGACTGCCCATCACAGATGTGCTTCTAAACAAATCCTAACCGACACACTGGGAAGCTTTATTTAATAAAAGTCTTGAGTCGCAGCAAGCAGGGCTACTAGAGTTGATTAGAAGATAACACCATGGCCCAGGAATTGCCCCTCTGCTGCCTCCTGGAGAGAAGCTGTAGCCTGGGAGAGTGCAAGTGGAGGCAAACTTGCCAGCTCAGAGAGTATAGGGGAACAGGGCTGCAAGTCAGATGGCAAAGATTAGAGGCACATGATAAAGCTTCTCTATTAAGTTAAGCAATTGAACATGCCCAATCAGGGATCCCAGCTCAATCAGTTATAAATTATCGGTGACATCAGGCACTTACATATGAAGCTGTCCTGGGCTCTTAATGCCAATCCCTGGAAGATAAGAATAGGAATTCCAAACATTTTAAAACCCAGGCTTCTGTGGATGTGAGATATTGGCAGAGTAGTCCTCAGTCCCAACCCCTGAAAACCATTGATCTGTTCTTCATTATAGGTCGGTCTCTTCAAGAATGTCATGTAAATGAAATCCCCCAGTAGCTTACCTTTTGAGATGGCTTCTTTCCCTCAGCATAATGCCTTTCAGATTCATCCACATAGTTGCTGTTATCCATAATGTGTTTCTTTTATTGCTGAGTTGTAGTCCAGTGCATGAATATACCACAGTTTGTACTCACTCATTCACTGAAGGGCTTTGGGTTGTTTCAAATTTGGGGAAACTATGAATAAAGTTGCCACAAACATTCTTGGACAGGTTTTTGTGTGAACATAAGTTTTCATTTATCTAGGTTAAATACACAGGATTAGGAAGAATGGGTCAAATTGGTTAACTTTATAAGGAACTGACAAACTCTTTTCCAAACTGGCTGATCACTTCCCATCCCCACAAGCAATGTAGGAGACTTCAGATTGTCCTGCATCTTCACTGGCATTTGAAATTATCAGCATTTTCATTTTAGTCATTGTAGTAAGTATGTAATTCACCTATTGAGCTGTATTCTCAATGACCAGTTATGTTGAATATCTTTTCATATATTTATTTTTTAGCATCTGTATATCCTCTTTGGTAAAGTTTAAGTTTCTTGCCTATTTCAAAAAATTTGTTTTTACTGTTCGATTATAAGAGTTCTTTATGTACTGTATTCTGAATACAAGGCTTTGGTCAAATATCTGGATTTCAAATATTTTCTCCCAATTTCTAGCTTGTCTATTTTCTTAAAAATGTCTTCCATAGAGCAAAAAGTTTTACATTTTTATGACAATTTATCAGTTTTTTTCTTTTATTGGGTATGCTTTTGGTGTCAGCTCTAAGAACTCTTTGATTAACTCCAAGTCCTAAATAATTTTTTTCTGTGTTTTCTTATAAAAGGTTTTTAAAATGTTCAACATCACGAATCATCACCAAAATACAAATCAAAACTACAATGAGATACCACCTCATACAAGTCAGAATGGCTATTACTAAAAAGTCAAAACACACATACACACACACACATGCACATGCACATGCACACACACACCAGATGCTGGTGAGGCTGCAGAGAAAAAGGATCACTTATACACTATTGGTGGGAATGCAAATTAAGTTCAGCCACTGTGGAAAGCAGTTAGATTTCTCAATGAACTTCAAATAGAACTACCATTTGACCAACAGTCCCATTACTGGTTATGTATTCAAAGGAAAATAAATTGTTCTACCAAAGAGACACACACACTTATATGTTCATTACAGAGCTATCCACAGTAGCAAAGACATGGAATTAATCTCGATGGCCATTAAGGGTGGACTGGATAAAGAAAATGTGGTACATATACATCCTGGAATACTATGCATCCATAAGCAACAACAAAATCATGACCTTTGCAGCAACATGGATGCAGCTAGAGGCCATTATCCTAAGCCAATTAACACAGGAACAGAAAACCAAATACTGCATATTCTCACTTATAAGTGGGAGCTAAACACTGGGTACTTGCGGACATAAAATAGCAACAATAGACATTGGGGACTACTAGAGGAGGTGGGAGGGAAAGGGGAAAGAGCTGAAAAACTAACTATTGGGTACTATGCTCATTACCTGGGTGAAGGGATCATACTCCTAACCACAGCATCATGAAATACACTCATGTAACAAAGCTACACATATATCCCTAAATCTAAATTAAAAGTTGAAATTATTAAAAAAATTAAATATTAAAAAATTAAAGGTTTCCTTAGTTTATATTTTGCATTTTGATTGGTGATTCACATTGATTTAATTATGGTATAAAATGTGAGGTTTAAGTCAAGTTTCACTTTTATCGCAAATGAATGTCTAATTGCTCCAATACCATTTGTTGAAAAGACTATCCTTTCTCTATTGAGTTGCTTTTGTACCTTTGTAAAAAAAAAAGTTATTATTAGCTAGGGTAGGGGGAATAGAGAATGACTGCTAATGGATGGGAGCTTTCCTTTTGGAGTGATAAAAATCTTCAAAACTTAGATTATGATGACAGTCGCACTACTCTGTAAACATTCCAAAACCATTGAATCGTATACTTTAAATCAGTGGATTTTACACATGTAATTTATCACAAAAATTGTATTAACTAAAAAAATTAATTAGCCATCATAGTGTGCATCTTATCTCTCCCTCCATATATATATATAAATTCACTGCACATTTACTTAGTTCCTACTGTATGTAGACATTCTAGGTAAAGGGAACTAAAACATGACATCCTTCATCAGAATTTTACAAAGTAGTAAGAGAGAGAGCTACCTATACAGATCATTTCAGTGCAATGTGATACATATTAGTGGACATAGGAATAAATGAGAGGTAGATACATGGGAATAGATGAGAGGAATATTTGCTTCAGCCTAATGGCAATGAATGGGGTGACCAGATTATCCTGTTCAAGCCACCACCATCTTTCACTTGGACAACAGCAACAGGCTCCTAATTTAGTTACATGTTTCAAATTTTGCCCTATGAACAATCTATTCTTTTTTTAAAAAAATCAGTTTCACTGAGATATAATAATTCAAGTACAGTTTGCCTATTTAAAGTGCATAAATCAATGGCTTTGTTATATTCACCAAGTAGTGTATCCATCACCACAATTTTAGAACATTTTAATTATGTCAGAAATGTTCTAACCATAATCCTCCAAACTTCATTCCCCTCACCCCTAGGCAACCACTAATCTGTCTTCTGTTCCTATGGATGTGCCTATTCTGGAGAGTTTATATAAATGTAGTCGTAGGATATGTGTTTCTCTGTGGCTGACTTCTTTCACTTAGGTTATGCTTTTGAGGTTCACACATGTTGAAGTATGTCTCACCACTTTATCTTCAATGCCTAATAGTCCATTGTGTGCATATATGACATTTTATGTGTCCATTCATCAGATGATGAGTATTTGGGTTGTTTCCACTTTTGGGTATTATGATTTAATGATGTATGAATATTTGTGTAAAGATTTTTTTTTTTTTTTGCTACTCTTAGGTACATACCTAGAAGTAGATTGCTAAATCATATGGTAACTCTGTTTACCATTTGAGGAACTGCTAGGTTGTTTCCATTGTGGCTGCACCATTTTATGTTCCCACCAGCAGTGAATGAGGGTTCCAGTTTCTCCACAGCCCAGCCAACCCTTGTTATTACCTCTCTTTTCCAGTTATTATCACACTACTGGGTGTTAAATGGTATTTAATTGGGGTTTTGATTAACATGTCTCTGAGTGATAACAATGCTAAGGATTTTTTCATGTACTTGTTGGCCACTGTGTACCTTCTTGGGAAAAATGTCTATTTGAATCCTTTGCTCATTTTTAAATCGAGTTGTAAATGTTCTTTATATATTCTGAATACAAGTCCTTTATCACATAAATGATATACAAGTATTTTCTTTCATTCTGTGGTCCTTTTGCTTCCTTTACAATGTTCTTTAATGTACCTAAGTCTTAAATTTTGATAAAGCCCAATTTATCTTGTTCTTTGTTACATGTCCTTTTGGTGTCATATATAAGAAATCCATTGCCATATCCAACGTCAGAATTTACCAGTGTACTTTTTTCAAAGAGTTTTATAGTTTAGCTCTTATGTTTAGACTTCAATGTGTGTGGAGTTAATTTTTGTAAACAGAGTAAAGTAGAAGTCCAACTTTGCTTCATTTTCATTTGGATATCCAGTTGTCCCAGTACCATTTATTGAAAAGACTATTTTCTCCCCTGTTCAATTGTTTTGTCACTCTAACTGAAGATCAATTGCCTATAAATGTGAGAGCTTATTTCTGTACACTCAATTCCATTCCATAGATCTATATATCTACAACAATCTATTCTTTACACTACAGAGTCCTCTTAAAATATATAAAGAAAAAGATTATGCCATGCCCACGCTTGATATCCTGAGGACTTATCATTGCACCTAAAATAAAATTCAAGTCCCACAAGTTCTTACATGATCTGGTCCCTGCCAATCTCTCCATCCCTTGTCCTCCACTTTTGGAGATCTAGCCCCAAAGACCTCCTTTCTCTTCCTTAAGACCCTCCAGCCTTTCCCAATGCCTATAATAGTTCTCTCAGTTCTATCTGTGGCACCTGTTTTTAACATTCAGGCATCATCTCAATTCTAACTCAGAAAAAATCATGTTTTATCTCTTCATAGAAATTATTGCTTTCTGAAATTATTTTGTTTACTTGCTTCTTGGTTTATTTGTTTATTGTCTATCTCCCCAAATGCAAATCTCATATGAGCAAGGACCTTGTTCAAGATTTCAAACAGTCTCGCATATAGTAGGTGTTCAATGAATATGTATTAAATTGTATAAATACATGAATGATTGAATGAGTTAGAGAAGTCATCCTGGAGTAGGTGGCACTGGAGATGAGTCTAAAGAAAACCTAAACAAGACTCCTTGTTATCTCTATAATAATTATGTCATGAATCAGACCATTTAAAACATGCTGCAAAAAATAAGGTCTACAGTTGGTAAAAAACAACGTCAATGAAGTTAATAAATACTATACTTAATAACATGTTAAAACATACATTGCCAAACTGGAGATTCATAACCAGGCAAAGCCCATTTAATAATGGAAACAAAAGCAATAAAGTGCCATTTCTCCTTAGCCTGCTTTACCCTATTCTGAGCCCACCATCTCTCTGATTGTAGTTTTTTAGCTGCATATTTGTGAATCATGTCAAATGGAATCTGGGCTGAATTGTGGTGCCAACTTTGAGGCATTCCTTGCTACTGAGACCAGCTGTCACATAAGGAAAATGCAGCCCTCTTCCAACTGGCACAAAACAATGCCTAACAGCTAGATTGGGTGACATTCCCACAATGGTAGCTGGACGCTGCTTGTGTTTGTGATTTTTTTTAACCTCACTGGCCCCACCTTATTGGAAAATGACACAGTATTTGCCCTCCTGCCTTAGCTCCTCTTGGGAATTATATCCAGCATGTTTATGCTATTTGCCAACATTGATCATTAGTAGGAAAACAGCAGCAGCAATAGCATGGAGGGCAGGGACTATGGAGTCACAAATTTGGATACAAATCCCACCTCTGCCACTTACCAAATATGTGACTCTGGGCAAAGTACTTAGCTCTGATGAAATGAAGAATATTATCTCTTATCTAAGTCATTGGGATAAATTATTCATTCATTCAAGGAACATGTATAGAACGCCTGTTATAAAAATAATAGTTGCCATGTATTGAAAGCATAGCATGGGACAACCATTGTTCATTTATTCTCAAGCCACTTCAAGAGCTAGGCCCTATTATTACCATGCCCATTTCACAGATGAGGAAACAGACATTCTGAGATAGGAAATAAATGCCCAAAGTCACATGGTTAAAGTGGCAGAGACAGAATTTAAACCTAAGATTGCCCGAATCTAGTCTTTATTCTTAAGAATGCCTTTCCACAAGGGCTGGGATTTTTCCAGGTTTTGTGCTCTGCTAACTTCCCAGCACCAGGAATTAGCATTCAGTATCTGCTTATCAGGTTACTCCAGCACAAAGTGGATATTCCATAAGTCTAAGCTGAAGTAATTCACAGACATTCTCTATTGCTATATAGCAGCCACTATGCTAGACTCAGAATACCATCACGCACAGCAAAGGCTAAGTCCCTGCCCTCATGTAGTTCATAGTCTGGCGGGAATCAAATGAGACCCACAGTTATCAATCAGCTAGCACAGTACCTAGCACATAATACATACATATCTTAACTGCTAGTGCTATCATTTTGATAAGACATTATTCTTTCTTTCCTCAACTCAAACTCACATATCTATCTTCTCAATATACAATGAGATCATTATTGTTTGATAATTCTTAATATTGCAATCTTTACCTTTGGGAGCTGTTATTATTTATTCTCACTCATTCTTTTAAAAGGTATATCCTGAACATATACTCTAGATTAAAAAATACCAGTTCTACAAAATCCAGAAAAATCTGTCAGAGAACCTGGCCTTGTTCAGCTGACCATTTGCTTCCACTATGCCTTTAGCTCCAGCTGAAGGGCAAGAATGAAAGGTACCACCTGATATCCAGCAACCTTTCCCTGGCATGGAGTGCCTTTCAGGAAGTTCAAGCAGAATTGACCTGCTCATAGTTGTTTTATTCTCACCTAGAAGGTAATATAGCAACAAGGGACAAGGCTGGAAACAAGAAGCATAAGACTGGGTGGCATGACCATAAATAGCTGAGAATAGAAAGAGAATAGGTTGGGCTTTAAAGTAAGCAAAATTTGTTTTCAGCACCCTGCATCCCTCTTTCCACAGTCAATCATCAAAGGGCTGGCCCGGAGAAGCAGGTGTAGGCTTGCCACATGTGGCCACAGACAGTGGAAGCAGGAGTTTCCACAGACAAGTGGAACTTTTGAATAACAAGAAATAGACTATTAATAAGTGAGGCAGTGAGAGACCTGACCAATGGATGACACTTCACTGTCATATTTTTGTAAGGATTGTAGTACTTTATGGTTACCTGGTCTTTCTAGAAGTAAGATTCTATTGTTCCTCCTATCTCTCAGATATATTTCCTCAAGAAGCTAATGTTCTCACAGCTTTCTTTATCTTCTTATACCTGTAAGGTTGGTCATTCACCAGGCACATCCTTGCCCTTCTTTTATATCTACATCAGAATGTTGCCTACTATGTACCCCTCTCTCAGCATCTCATTACAGAACTTTCAAAATAACACAAGCTACGGTTAGCTGCCATGTGCATTCTCTCTTTTTAGAAAATACTTACATTTCAACAAGCTTTTCCCCAGCTAAGGGGAAGCACAAAATGTTTTTCAATACTAGGGGTGGAAGCAGAGTATCAATGAAGGAAAAGAGGCTGGGGTACCACAGATTTGTTTATCTATTTAAAAATTTTGCTGCAAGGTCAATATTGTGTAGAGGTAAGGATAAACAGCTTCCTAGCCATTGACAGGATAAGAGAAAGATAATGAGAAGATCTGAAGCTTTTTCTTATGTAGTTTGTCAAATTATTTTCTGCCTGAGTAGTTTTTTGTGGACTTTTAAACTATAGTCTCTTGCCACATAATGATGTTTGTGGTCAGTAACAGACCACATATATACTGGTAGTCCCCAAATAGTATATTTGTATGTACCTTTTCTACATATAGATGTGTTTAGCTACAGAAATACTTATCATTGTGTTACAATTGCCTGCAGTATTCAGGACAGTCAGATGCTATACAAGTTTGTAGCCTAGGAGCAATAGGCTAGACCATATAGCTTTGGTGTGTAGTAGGCTATCCCATGTAGGTTTGTATTAGCACATTTTATCATGCCTGCACAAAAACAAAAGTCACCTAACAATACATTTTTCAGAAAGTATCCCATCATTATGGGACACATGACTGCATACTCTGTGTTTTTTGATACTAATTACCACAAACCAGAATTCAGGCCAAATTAAGTTATAAAATATTATATTAATATTGATATTTGCAACATATTTGACAACAAATCATTGAGACAATTATTATTATTCTCCAGTCTTAAGAATAACTGACATTCAAAGAAGTGAATTAACTTGCCCAAAGTCAGTTGATCAATCAGAGCTAGAATTCAAAACCAAGGAGTCTGTTTCTAAAGCTTAACCTAAGACATGGTTGCAATAAGCAGAATTTTAAGGGGGCCCTCAAGATTCCCAGGCCTTGGCGGACAAACACCTTCTCCTAGTTATTCAATCAAACTTGAATCTAGGTGCTGCTACAAAGGGATTTTGCAAATGTAAACAAGTTCCCAAATCAGTTGCCCTTGATATAGGGAGATTAGCCCTGTGAGTCTGATCAAATGACAGGAATCCTTTAAAAGCAGGGAGCTTTCTCTAGCTGATCACAAAGAGACAGTTCATGCATCCTTGCTCCACTGGAAGCAAATGTGCATGTTGTAAACAGCCGGTGGGGCCACCTGGAAAGGAACTGTAGCTGACAGCCAGCAAGAAAACCAGGGCCTCAGTCCTGCAACCACAGAGACTGAATTCTGCCAACAACTTACACGAGCTTGAATGAGAACCCTGTGCTCCCCATGAGAATTCATCCCAGCTGACCCTGTTTGAGCCTTGTGAGACCTAAGCAGAATCCAGTAAAGCCAACCTCAGACTTCTGACCTGCAGAAACAGCGATAATGCATGATATTAAGCTGCTAAGTGTGTATAATTTGTTAGGCGGCACTAGAAAACTAATTCAATTTTCATTGTAGAGATTTAGAAAATACCAAAGAATTAAGTAGAAGAAAATAAATATCACCCATAATCTCACCACTCAAAGGTAACTGTGCTGACATTTTGGGTGTATTTGTTTCTAGTATTTACAAATTCACGTTCAAAATTAGTAAGTAACAAACTCAATAAATTTTGTTTTCTCTCTCTTATTCGTTAACACTCTGACAAGAGTATTTTTCATATCATCAAATATTCTTTAGAAACCTAACTTTAAGTAATTACTATATACTATATAACACATATAAACACTTATTTAATCATGCCTTTTTGGAGGCATTTAGATTTTTATATTTCTTTTTTAATCAACCTCATTTGGATGATTACTATTTATATAAAACTCTAAGCTTATCTCTTCAGTCTTTAAGCAGGTTTCTGGAAGTGGTAGTAATGAACCAAAGTTATAAAATTCCTCTAAGGTCTTGACACAGATTGTCAATTTGTTTTCAGAAGTGTTGCAGGAATACTGGCCTACCAGCAGTGGGAAAGCTTGCAGCTCATCTGCTTTTACCCCACTGCATGTTGTTGCTTTCAAGAAATTGTGGCAAACTGTGGCATCTCTTTTTTGTTATCTGTTATTTCATCTGTGTTTCCTTCATTACTAGTGAGATGATCATCTATCTATACCTTTATTAGCCATTTTACTTCTAATATGAATTATTTCTTCATGATTGTTACCTTTTCTTTTCTCTTGGTATACCAGTGCCTTTTTTAGTTAATTGACAAAAATTCTTTACATATTTATGATGTTAACAAAATATTTCTGGCAAATATTTTCCTGATTGTAATTTCCTTTCCTGTTTAGATTATCACCTACAGTAGCTTTTGTTCTTCTGTATATCATCTAATAGCTTTGTGCATGTTTCTATTGATTTTATTTTTAATAATGCTTGCCTACCACAGTATCAAATAGTGACATGTATTTTCTTCTGTATCTAAACTATTATCCTTTTTACTGTTAGTGTAATTGTAATCCATCCCATATGAAGAAAGGCTTCTCATCCAGTGATGGGGCACCTGCAGGAGGACAGGATGAAAAATGACTATCATGAAGGCATGAACTGTACCTTGTTCAGGTCTCCTCCATCATCCCCAGCACAGACATCTGTATAAATGTCCCTTGAATTTAAGTGGATTGGACTGATTCAAATGGGATCTCAGAAGCACCAATGAGTCATGCACAAAAGACCCCAGCACCCTGATATGGATAAACATGCTTGGGTCTGATCATATGTCCCCAGAAAGCTCACTGAATTGCAATGGGAGGAAACAGCTTTAACAAATGCCTTTATTTCAGCTCTCCCAACTCAGTGGCAGATGCTTCTGGTTCCAGACCACTTCCTTCCTGCCAAATTTGTCAGACGAATCTGCAGACATGAGGGTCTGTTGCCATTTTCGGGATCAAAAAGCACACTTCCACCTGCTGTCACGTGTCTGATCCTAAACAGGCACCAGGTGATTGGATGTGACAGACATCATACCCAACACAAAAATTATTTCCAATCACCTGAGAACTATCTACCCTGACTATCCCTTCACCTCATGTTCAAACTAGATAGCATCTGGAGCTCAACTCAGGATGAATGTCTCCTCCAGTGTCTTTTTTGCAGGTCACATATAATTCTAACCAAGTGTACGTAGATTGCTAATGAAAGAGCACAAGCAAACACCATTAAAAAGGGGAAAACTATTGAAAATGTATTAACCAGTGGCCCCTTGGTAGTTCATTTGTAATTTATTAGCCTAATTCGGACCATGTAACTTCCTGAGAGCCGATGTTCTTAGATAATATCGATTGAGGCTAGTCCTATTGTGGGAGAGAGAACGTATGCCGAATACACGGCTTTTTAAGTAAAGGACATCATCCCTGCATGGTAGAAAGTTACTGAGAGCCACATTCTCTCCCTCAGTGAGATCCTTCCTACTCCTATATTCAACTCTCTGAAAATGTTTATGATGCCTCTTCCATGAAAATACTATCTTACAATAATGTTCTAATTACCACACAAAAACTCAGTGGTATAAAACAACCATCGTATTATGGTCTTGGATTCTGTGGGTCAGGAATTCAGTCATGACAGAGTGAGTGCAGTTTGTCTCTGCTATGTCTGAAAATTCAGCTGAGAAGACTGGAATGGCTAAGGGTGACAGATACTGGGGCCTGAAATTATCTGGAGGCTTCTTCACCCACATGCCTTGCGCCTGGACTAGAATTTGGACTAGAATGACCTCTCTCTCTCTCTTCCACTTGGGCTAGAATGACCTCTCTCTCTCTCTCTCTCTCTACACACACACACACACACACACACACACACACACAGCTTCAGAGCTCTCCATGTGGCCTCTCAGCATGGCATACCCATATCCCACATGGAAGCCTCAAAACAACTGGACTCCTTATATGGTAGCTCCAAGAGCAAGAATCTCAATGGACAAGATAGCAGATGCATGGTCATCTATGACACAGCCTTGAAAGCCACATAGCATTACTTCCACCCTACTCTTGAGGCTGAAGTTCAACCACATTCAAGGGTGAGGACCTAGACCCCAACTCCTGATGGAAGGAGTATCAAAAGAAATTACTGCTATGTTTAAAAGCTGAGACAGTGGCAATCTCTGAGCCAAAGAGTCAAGAGTCAGCAGTTCATTTAGGTGGTGGTTCCAGGAAGCACTAGTAAGGACTGCAGAAGTGAGGGAGGAAGGAAACAAAGCCAATTCAAGGTGAATTAACCAGCAGGTTGGCACTGTGGATAACTGGTGCTCAATGCCACTGGCAGCTATGTGATGCGGTGTAGAATATGCCCATTAGTTATCAACTAAGAGGCAAAGTAACAGAGCTATTTATCTACCAACTCTTCACAGTCATTGGTTGGGAATGACTTGAGGAAAGGGTGGTAACTCTCTGACACTTTCAGAAGATTCCCATTACTGGAGGAATCCCTCAGGAAGAAGCAGGTGCTCAAAGCTGGAAACTGTGAGGTTGGCATGCACAGTAATGTTGAGAGTGGAGTAGGTATGTTTTGGCCTCAACAGCATCTGCTCTGAACTTTCATCACGTCTTAATTACAGTGCCAATCATCTAGACTTGGAATTCAGATGGGTCAGAGTAACTCCTCCCCTAAACTCTGAACTGCTTGTGGGCACAATTTCTGTGTCTTTTTCACCTTTGTATCATTAGCACCCAGGTTGGAACCTTGCGTATCGGAAGTCTCCCAAAGTTATGAATAACAGAACAAAATAAAGAATGCCTCCATGTCTTTAACACAAATTTCCCTCCCAATAAATTTCCCCATCTTTCTTGCTATCTAATTCTTTATCACCATGGACACCTTAAAGTTTGTGAATATATATTCTATTTCTTTTCCATACTATGCTGCAAAATCTAAAGTCTGCTTCTTCTCTTGTATTTGCTTGCTCAATAAGTCACCAAGACAGAAACTCTTGACTCATCTTTGACTTCTTTCTCCCACAGAACCTCCCACATGCATATTTTGTTATATCTATATTGGGAAGGTCATTCCATTCCCCCTTTTGCCATTTCTCTCTGTTACTGCCTCTAGACCAAATGCATATTGTCTCTTGTCAGACTATTGCTATAACAGTCTGACTGGTCTTATTCCCTCAATTGCGCCCTGGAAATCAAATGCATTTGTGAGCATTCATCAAGTTACAATCCTTAAGTTGTTTCAATACAGATTGAAAATACATTTCTTATATTTCAATTCTTAGGCAATATAAAGAAAGACAATTAGGTTTTCAAATTTATTCCCCATTTTATCTATAAAGCTCATTTATATACCTTTCTATGTCCATCTCCATCTGACAAACATTCAACTCTTGTACGAGGACCAACAGATAACACTTTCAGTATAAGAAAAACCTCCACCACTAACCTTAGTCATTAATGACTCCAGCCCTAATCAAAAGTGCCCTATTTTGGTACCCTATTTCCTCAATTATAAGACACCATGAATTGTATAATCCATCATTCATTTGTTACTACATTGTGATAGAATTAAAAGACACTAAATGGCCCATGCAAATTTTAGAAATATTTAAATGTGGGAAAATCTCCACAAAACTATACACCTTATAATGTTGAAAATATAGTCACTGCTTCTTCTTCTGTGTTCCCAGAATACTTTTATGGCTGGCCATACCTCCCACTCGAAGTTTTCTTCATGTTCTGAGAAGTCCAGACTTCTAAATGAAATTTCTTCAAATGTCTCTATATATGCTCACTGTCACAGAATATTCTGGGTTAATGATAAATAGATATCCAGCACAGCTCTCAGTTTACTGAGAACAAATGATTATGGTCAAGAGCTTGAAGCCAGTCTATAATTGGGATACCTACTGGTCTATTGGACAGGTGTTCCCAGGAAGAGGCCAGTCTGGGAGAAGGGACAACAAAGGGCCCTGACAGAAAAGAACCCCGAGGGGGCATCAGACAGACTGATCCAGACCAAACAGCAGGTTCTCCACCTAAGAGTCTGGCTTTCACCAAGAGAGTCTGGCAACGCATTTTTTGTCCCACTACTCGCCTTTGCTCTCTTGTAAGGTAAGAACTATAATATAAAGAAAAAAACTAAATAATTAGCCATCCAACAACCATAGAACTCACTCTGAAGGAGTAGTTATAAAAAGGGGTACATCTTTTTTCTAGTAGCTGAAGAGGGACAAAAGCAGCTACAGTCAATGGCTTAGAGGAATAAAATTGTTGCCAGGTAGTGCTCTGTAATGGCCTTGGGGGTCAATGACACAATGGAAGTTAATAGCGGTCTAAATCGTGGAAGGACAGAAAAGTGTAGGCAGCTGAATAAATAATAATCAATGGAAAAGGATGTCAAAAGTGAGCACACCATAGTACAGGGTGTACCTATGTAAATATGACACATGTGTCCAGGTGGACAAATCCATAGATAAACCAATTACACTGTACTGTAACCCTATCAACCCATATATCCCTCCTCATATTCTCTCTCTCTCTCTCTCTCACTGTCTCTCTCTCTCTTCCCCACCCCTCTATCCTGACACACATGCAAAGGAAAAGCACTGTCACCTACTGGGTCAAATCTTGTGGAGCTTCTGACAATGAGCAACAATAGAATCCAGAGAGGCTCAGACACAGAGAGAAAGGGGAAGAGAAAAGAGAAAGGCCTAAGAATGAACGAAAGCTTTTCAGGTAGTGTGGTGAACATTTTGAGAGGCTGGAAATTGAAAATAGGATAGAGAAAAGAGAAAGAACGTTTTAGGCAGCACTTGCCAACCATGTGGAGAACTAAGAGGGATCAAAAACAGAAGAATGTGAAAATGTTTTCTGTGAGTTAGGCATACTCATACCCATGTAATTTTTACATGTAAAGTAAAAGATTTATAGTAAAGATTAGAATTACTCTTTTTTGCATATTTTAGTTCACGTAGTGTATTATTTTAGTTCTAAAATTTTCATTTGGCTCTTACATATATTGTCTATTTATCTGCTAAGAATTTCCATCTTCTCATTTCAGAATATGTTTTCTTTGACCTCATTAATAATAGTTAGACCAGGTGTTTTAAAGTCCTTGTCTGCCAATTCTGACATCTGAAATATTTTGGGGCTTGCCTCTGTTGATTGTTGTTTCTCTTGAAAATGGGTCACATGTTCTTATTCTTTACATGTCATGTCATTTTGAATTGTATTCTGGGCATTGTAATGTAAGTTGTAGAAACTGGGTTCTGTTACATTTCTCCAAAACTTGTTGACATTTTTGGTTTATTTGTTTCAGGAAACAATTTACTCGGTGGGAATCCAATTTCAAACTGTGCCCACTGGGCATCAGCTCAAATTTGTTTAGTTCTTTCACTCCTTAACTGAGCAGTTTGCAGTCTGACAGGCACATGTATGGTTCAGGGATCAGCCAGAGAACGGGAAGAGTTTATACTTAGACTTTAGAGCTCCTCTCTGATTCTCTTCTTTCCAGGATCCTAGCCTCGCTTCACAATGACTGTTGTTGCCTGGAACTCTGTCCTCGGGTTCTTCAGGCTAGTAAGGCTAAAGATTTTCTATCAAAGTTTTAGATGCCACATGGGGCAACAACTTGGCCTGCACTCAGGCTAAAACTCATATTAACAGGAAACTTAGCCTATGCTACTAGTCCTTTTTTTCTAAGTTTCTATCACCCTCTGGAATCTGTGTGCTTTTGTTTAATCCCCATATTCTTCATGTAGTTGGTTAAAATATTTTTCCAGAGTTTATAGTTGTTATTAGCAGTGGGATAGATCCATTAGGAGCTTGCTTTACCACATTGAACTTAACAGATTTTTGATGAATGGATTAAACATAATCCATTCATTTTCATTCATTTACAAAGAAACATCTTTGTAAAACCATATTGACAAGTCCTCATAAGCCAGATTTGTTTTATTTTTGAGACAGAGTCTCACTCTGTCACCCAGGCCAGAGCGCAGTGGCGTGATCTTGATTCATTGCAACCTCTGCCTCCCAGGTTCAAGCAATTCTCCTGTCTCAGCCTCCTGAGTAGCTGGGACTACAGGCACATGCCACCACACCCAAACCAGAGTACTTTTATCTAGCAGATGTCCAGACAAATTCTTCAACTTGGTATGGGTGGAAACTTAAACTCAAATTACAATTAAGGTTCAAAAATGTTTCTTGAAATACATTAGGTTTTCTCTTAATAAAAATGTAAACAAATCCCAATTAATGAATTTAGTGATGGAACTGATTAAGAGAAAATGAAAACCATAATAGGAACAGAATACTTAGTGTCAGATACTGTGCTAGACCCCAGCAAGATATTTGCTTACGTCATTACGCTAATGAACAAGAGCTCATTGTGTCATTACAGACATACTCTGCCAACTACTTTTACAGTTGAGGTTTTTCTGATAGAATTGTTCTTGTTTCTTTAATATTCAAATGTATAGAACTTACTTATCTCTCAACACTATGTTTTTCACTATTGTTTAAATATGGAAATGTTAAATTTAAAGTCTAATATTCAATACAACGTTGCTAACTAAACAATGGATGAAGAAAACTCTCAAGTCCATTCCAAACCACAGATAGCGGAACACCAGAATCACATTTTTACTGTTTAGTATGCTGATTGTCATCAAAGGGAACGTTACTAGTGCAAAGAGGCATCAGAGATCATGTCACTGTACACAAATCTTCTGTTTGCTAACCATACATTTTACATCCTAAATGATAACTTGTTACCTATATATGACTGTCTTTGTGTTTATATTTCAGGAAATTATTTGAGGGTTCAGGGTTGAGGAATAATGCACTGTAATTTTTCCCATTTAAAATAATTGGAAATATGCTCTAGGCTAGTGTTTTCATGTAGAACATCTGATTTTTTAAGAACAGGTTAGTGATCTGACATTAAGCAGGAGATGCTTGTATTTATAAGAAAATGGGGGGCACTCAATATTAAAAAAAACATTGTTCACTTTCCAAATGTATCCATAAAACACGTACAAGATATTAACAGATATCCTAAACATCTCCTCACTGTTCTTGAAAAAGCCCTAAAACTGAGGTACTACAGAGTGCAGCCCATACACAGCGCAGATACACATTGATACAGTTACATATGCACAAGGGTGTGCCATCTATTACTCAGCTTAGCATATGAGTATCAGAAAGTCCTCAAGATTTTTAGACCTGATATGTGTTTATCTAAGACGAATTTCTATTATTAAACAGAATGCTTAGCCTCTTTGTCAGAAACACTTGCCTTTGTGTTACCTGCATATGAGCTGCATTCAGGCTGCAGGCAGGCTTTGTAAGGCCTTTCCTCTGTATCAACCTGGCTGACGTATTTATGCTATCTGTCTGGATCATAGAAACATTTGAGTTTGAGACCTTAGATGTAAGATCTGAAAGCAGAGAGATGGGGGTGAGAATGCTACCTCAGATTAGGGGGATCAGTTTCTCTTTACGCTCTGCTGTTTTTTCCTGCTAAAGGCTTCACAGCCTTCCCTTTCTCAAACATTGCTTACCCATGATAAGGATGTGTGTCTCTTTTCCTATTTGATAGGGTAAAACATTTTTCAAGCGAGAAGGAATATAAAAACAAAAAGATCAAACTGTGTATGTAAATTGGAAGCAAACAGGATTTTTCAAAAACAAGCTATAACTAAAAAAACAGTATTCTTTTTTCCTTCTCACTTTCCCTGACCCTGTCAGATATAAACAAACTCCCACAAAGCCTCCTGCTTAGAAATACAAAAAAGAGAAATTCAGCCTTCTCTCCATGAATCAATTCAAGTATAAGACAGTTTATTCTAATAGCACCTCCCTGAGATACTATTGATGAGACACTTCAAAGTGTGCTCCCTGGGACATTTGCCTCCGGGTGATTCCCCTTGCTCAGCTGGTGGTGATGGCCACATTGTCTTCAATGGAAGAATGAAGGAACCCCACTTAGCTTCCTCACAGGATTTGAACACAGCCATAGCAAGAACTGGACTGCCACAGCACACCTTTGGCCAACAACATTTACAACCATAAATTGCAGGATTGGAGAACTGGTTAGAGAATAGACTGATTAAGTAATACGTCGAGGTGGTCAATTCAATTTATCCTTTTTTGTTTGTTTGTTTTGAGATGGAGTCTTGCTGTCAGCCAGGTTGGAATGCAGTGATACAGTCTTGGCTCACTGTAACTTCTGCCTCCTGGGTTCAAGCAGTTCTTATGCCTCAGCCTCCCAAGTGGCTGGGATTTCAAGCATACACCACCACACCCTGCTAACTTTTCTATTTTTAATAGAGACGGGGTTTCAGCATGTTTTCCAGGCTTCTCTTGAACTCCTGACCTCAAGTGATCAGTTCGCCTCAGCCTCCTAAAGGGCTGGAATTACAGGTGTGAGCCACCTCCCAGGCCAGTCAATTTATCCTTAAAGTCAGAGCTGGAATGAATTGAATCTGAGGCCAAAGTAATTTATATTCATTATGATAATGTACCTGTAAGTATAGTTAAGTGCTTTCATTCATTACCTCATTTAAAGGGCCTGCTCAATCTCCTAATTGCCACAAAGAGTCTTTCTAATCTAAAAATGCTTATGAATGTTTACACACAAAGATGTTCTGTGCAGTGCTCTTTATAAAAGAAAATAACTGAAAATAACCTAATCGTTCAACTTTAAGGAAATGACCATGTTGTGATACATTCATGCAATGCCATAAAGAAGTCATGGTAGGGTTCCCAACACACCAGGGAATGGTAAAGTTCTTATGAAATGGTGTTCTTAACAATATAAAAAAAAATGCATAGAAACCATTGAAGCGTTTTTAGTAGCAGAGTGATGGGATTGGATTTGCATTTTAAAACAATGACTTTATTCTCTCTGTAGTTTCTTGTTCCTTCCACATTTTCTGCAATAAAGATGTGATATTTTTAACTTTTTTTTTTGAGACGGAGTCTCGCTGTGTCACCCAGGCTGCAGTGCAGTGGCACTGTCTCGGCTCACTGCAACCTCCACCACCCAGGTTCAAGTGATTCTCCTGCCTCAGCCTCCTGAGTAGCTGGGATTACAGACATGTGCCACCCCACCCAGCTAATTTTTGTATTTTCAGTAGAGACAGGGTTTCACCATGTCAGTCAGGTTGGTCTCGATTTCCTGACCTTGTGAGCTGCCTGCTTTGGCCTCCCAAAGTGCTGGGATTACAGGTGTGAGCCACCATGCCCGGCCAATAGTTTTCATTTTTCAAAGTTAAAACCAAAACTGGATGAGAAATCATCTTGGAGTCCTTGTTTTGCAATCTATTTGACAACTCCTTAAAATAAGGCCAAGCCAGGGAAACACATCATGAACAAACTTCAGAAGCTCTAAAAGAGGCACTGCAGGAAGTCTTAAACACCCCCTGGCTTGTGCCTTTCAACACAGAGAGTAAAGTTACTTTTATGGGACAGACAAATGAGCCAACCAAAATATCTCTTGCACGCTTGTAAGTTACTGTTCAGGAAAACGCTAAATAAACTCCTATCTATGGAAGCGCTGGTCTAATGAGGAGATGGGAAAAGACAGCTGACCTCCGTCAACTCTGTTTCCTTTTCTGGAGTGACTGATGTCATTCAGTGACCCTTGTCTTCCTAGGAGGCAAAGCCCCAGTGTCTGCCACATCCATTCAAAATTGAAAGCTCTAGGACATGATGTATGGCAAGAAGCTCTCTGCAGTTCCCCCAGGACCATCCAATTCTGTTTATGGAATAGGTAGGGATTGACTACATGATAGGATTTGGGTAGGCGGGAAGGCCACCGACACCCCTCAATTCCCTTGACCTTCCTGCCACTATTACACCGCTTGTCTTAAGAACATAGGTTGTGTTCCTCGGTATGATAGCTTCCAGAATGTGAATATACTCAGATTAGAGTTAGTCGACACTCAGTCCTGCGATAATAGCTGCTAGATGAGAAAAACTGTCAGCATACAATGAGCCTCAGCTACGTGTGTGAGAAAGCAATGTTCAGATTCCCCAATGTTCAGATAAGTCAGATTCCTCTAGGACACAAGAGGGCAGTGGAAAGAGAAAGCAACACTGCAAGAAATTATTGAAATTTGACAACCTTGGGCCCATTGGCAGAGTACAAGTTAAAACAGAGGCTCTGAATTTGCTGTTGGCTTTGTTTCTTACTCACCCTACGACCTTGAACAAGATACTGTTGTGGGATCTTTAGGGTGGCAATTTGCTTCCTGGAAACCTCTGTGGCTGCTGGTGCCTTGGCCCAAGTTCTTGTCCTGCATCCAGGAAGAATAAAGTACACAGACAAGTGAAGGGTGAACAAGATGAAGACGAGTTTTATTAAGTGTTACAACAGCACAGAGGAGATCAGCAGTGAGTAGCTGTCCTCTGTAGGCAGGTCATCTGTCGGGTGTTTACTTCTCAGCAAAGAGTTGGCTCTGGAGAGGGTAGCTCCTCTCTGCAACTGGTTGTCCCAATATCATCTCAGCAGAGAAGAAGCTCTGGAGAGAGTGGCTCCTCTCTGCCTGCAGGTCATCTCTGTAGCTCTCAGCAGAGAGAGTAGCTCCTCTCTGCAGCTTGTCATCCCATCCTCTCCAGCAATCAGTAAAGAGGGTATGCCTCTCTGCAGCTGTTGATCCCATCATCTCTCTGTCCTCTTCATTCTCTGGCTATCCTCTGCTCTGTTCTGGCTGAGCCCAGGGCTTTTATGGACCTCAGAATGGAGGAAGTGCATGCTGATTGGCACATGGGTGGCCATGGGCAGGCCCAGAAGAAGCACCGTGAGTCCCTACTCCAGTCTGCAAGACAGGCAGCCCAGCCCCCAGTCATGAGGCTCTCCCTGGCCTGAAGGTGGGGCTTTACCAGAGACCCACCCTCTTCCATCCAGGACTCTGCCTTCTGCTGCCATTCCAGGCCCTGGGCTTGGCCTCAGTCCTGCTCCGAGATCAAGTGGGCACCGGGAGAGAAGAGAGGCCAGACAGTGGAAGCAGATACTCTGAGCCTGCAGGGACAGAGGTGGTAGCCTTCTTGAGCCCCAGAGGGTGCAGATTGCAGAGATGCCTGGGTCCTGTGCCTGGGAGGGTTGCACAGCTGCACCCAGGGAGCTTTGGTTCCACCAACTCAGAAGGTGTAGGGTTCCTGCTTGTCCCTGGCTCCTGCCTGCTCCATGAAGTAGGAGGCCCAGGTCTGCAGCTACGAGTCAGGTAGCTGCAGCTGCACCCAGGAGAGCAGACACTGCCAGTTCCTTGAAAAGGACAGGGAAGCTTGGATCCATAGCCACAGTTTGGGTGGCTGTAGCCCCCAGCCAGGAGGATGGACTCCTGCCTGCTCTATAGAGCAGGAGGCTTTATCTGCAGCCACGGTTTGGGTGGCTGCAGTGGCACCCAGGGAGCTGCATGGAGTGTGCAGTTCCAGAGGTACCTCCCTGCTATAGGTGGGAGTTAGCAGCTGCTGCCATCAATACAAAGTCTCTCTAGCCTTAGTTTCCACACATACAAAAGGAGGATGATAATAACTAAGTCCTAGGATTGCGTGGTGATTGGAGATACAAGTTTAGTTTTTATTTACTTTTGTTTTTTATATTTTTTGAGACAGGGTCTCACTTTGTCTCTCAGGCTGGAGTGCAGTGGTACAACATTGGCTCATTGCCATCTCGACCTCCTAGGCTCAAGCGATCCTCCCACCTCAGCCTCCCAAGTAGCTGGGACTACAGGCACACACTACCATGCTTAGCTAACTTTTATTTTTTGTAGAGATAGGGTCTCACTATGTTGCCCAGGCTGGTCTTGAACTCATAGCCTCAAGTGAACTGCCATCCTTGGTCTCCCAAAGTGCTGGGATTATGGGTGTGAGTCACCATGGCTGGCCCTGGAAAAACTCTTTTTTTTTTTTTTTTTTTTTTTTTTTTTTTTTTTTTGGTTATGTTGTAAAAGGGTTTTGCCAGAACGGATTTAATTTGTTTTTTGGTTGGAAAAAGCAACCACCTTGAGAGGAGG
>CAUYLG010073043.1:0-25018 GCA_963573385.1 Cacajao melanocephalus
ATTATGAAGAAAAAAATAACCCCATCAAAAAGTGGGTGAAGGATATGAACAGACACTTTTCAAAAGAAGACATTTATGTGGCCAACAAACATATGAAAAAATGTTCATCATCACTGGTCATTAGAGAAATGCAAATCAAAACCACATTGAGATACCATCTCACACCAGTTAGAATAGCGATCACCAAAATATCTGGAGACAACAGATGCTGGACAGGATGTGGAGAAATAGGAACGCTTTTACACTGTTGGTGGGAGTGTAAACTAGTTCAACCATTGTGGAAGACAGTGTGACGATTCCTCAAGGACCTAGAAATAGAAATTCCATTTGACCCAGCAATCCCATTACTGGGTATATACCCAAAGTATTGTAAATCATTCTGTTATAAAGACACATGCACACGTATGTTCACTGCAGCACTGTTTACAATAGCAAAGACCCAGAACCCATCCAAATGCCCATCAATGATAGACTGGGTAAAGAAAATGTGTCACATATATACCATGGAATACTATGCAGCCATAAAAAAGGATGAATTCATGTCCTTTGCAGGCACATGGATGAAGCTGGAAAGCATTCTCAGCAAACTGACACAAGAACAGAAAACCAAACACTGCATGTTGTCACTCATAGGTGGGTGTTGAACAATGAGAACACATGGACACAGGGAGGGGAACATCACACACTGGGGTCTGTTGGTGGTGGGGGACTAGTGGAGGGATAGCATTGGGTAGGGACATTGGGGTGGATAACATTCGGAGAAATACCTAATGTAGGTGACAGGGGGATGGAAGCAGCAAACCACCATGGCATGTGTATACCTATGTAAGAATCCTGCACGATCTGCACATGTACCCTAGAACTTAAAGTATAATTAAAAAAAGAAAAGAATGATCAGAGCAGAAGTAAATGAATACATGAATTTGAATTAAACAATACAAAAATTAAAAAAGAAAATGGAAACTCTTAAGGGATAAGGAATAAAAGTGTCACTTCAGGTCTTTTATTTGAACTTGGGGTTCAGAGAGCCTTTTCGTATCAAAATTGTCAAGCCACTTCTATTTGGTAATTATATATGCACTAGCATTTATTTCTACTTACCTCGCTTCCTTATGCCCATTTCCTTGCAGCTATGATAATGCATGTGTAATTCATCTCACCCCTTACCAACAACAGAAATAAAACTTCCATTCTGAAAGCTTTCCATACTTATTTCCAATAGCAATAGGGATACTTAAAAGACATATCACAAATGTGTGAGTCAGTTGAACATAGTTTTCCTCTTTGTGAGAACTCTAAGTGGATGCATGCCGTTGTCTCAAATCTCAATTAGACTTTGCTTTGAGGTCCTTCCATTGCCACTCATCTGTTCTCCTTCCCCTGACTTGAGTATTTCTCCAGATATAGGTGACGCATTTTCCCAACTCTATGTTCCAAGAAATGGCAGTGACTTTCATTCCTTGTTTTGTTTCTTCTTCTTCTCGAGTATCTCATGGTCTACTGTTGTTTCCCTCCATTTGTTTGTCCTTTCAGGGCTTCAAAATCCAGCATAGATACTTATTCTAAAATGTCTTACTCTTCACACACACACAGACCACTTGAGACCTCATCAGCCTCTGTTCACATAATTTGGTTACATTCAGAGACTATTTTTATACATCAAAATATTTAAAAATTTTTAGGGAAAACCTCAGTAGTCATTCATTTTTGCTCTTATTCAACCAATACTTGTCAATCAGCTCTGTGCTAGATTTTGTTATAGGTACCAATTATCTATCCGTAAAGAAAAAAAAAGTCCCTTTGTTGTGGAATTTATATATTAGCAAGGGAGGCAAAAAATAACTGAATAGATATAATAAAATATCAGATTAAAAGTGCTACGAAAAAAATCCGGCTAAAGGAAAAACGGAAGCAGTATTTTAGAAAGAGTGCTTAGGAGAGGAGGCTGAGAGTGTGGCATCTGAGCAGAGACCTAAATCAAGTAAAGGAATGAAGCAAGCTACTATCTAAAGAAATGAGTCAGGACAAGGAACTAGTAAGAGCCAAGGCCCAGAGATGTGAATATGCTGTTCCATGAACAGCAAAGAGACTGGTTGATATGATGTGAAAAATGAGGAGAAATCTTATAATACGTGTCAAGAGAAAAAATAAAAAAGCATACATGAGAACGGAGGCCTCAAAATGAAAAAAATAAGAAAACACATACAGTTCAAATCCTTGCTCATATATTTAGTTTGCTTTGCAATCTTGGGCAAAATGTTTAATTTCTGTAAGTTTTATCTTCCTCATTTTTAAAATAGGCACAATGACATCTACCTAATAGGTTCATTGTGAGGAGTAAATGAGCTGATATATTTAGGATGCCGGGCATTATATCATACACTTAATAAATGATAGTTATGTCTACTTATTTTGTTATCATTTTTATTATTATTTACATGCATAGACCTGTTCACAAGACAAATAATAAATATTAGTGGCAGAAACTGAGGATGTTACAAATTGTTTGGAGATAGGACCACTCAGTTCAATGTATTTGTTTTAATATAGTCAGCAAATGTGTGAAGATACCAGTAATTTAATTTCAATGCATTCTTCCATTTCACTAATTTTATAAACTGATGAACTACCAGAATGTAAATGTATAAATTGCATACTCATTCTTAACAAACAGAATTGTAAAATTATGTGTAAAATTAGCCCTCCGCCGTCAAATTTGTTATTGCCATATTTCATGGAAATAGGTAATCTGTAAATTTTTGTCTTAATGATATTTGGAACTGCCTAAATTAGAGTCTTGGCAACTACTTCACATTTTTCCTCCAGAGATAGTGGATAAAAGTGTCAATAAATGAACACTCTACATTCACTAATCACAGGTAAGGGACAAGGAACAGAGTCATGAAATACCGCAAAACTAAAGCACATTCCAAATTAAATATATTTATTTTCTATTACAGATAATGTTTGCTAGACTATTTCTAATTATATGCAAAGATTTTAGGAATGTTTTAATACTTATACATCTGTATATTTCAAGTTCAATCAAACACTATTGTTAAAACTAAATCTTCTAATCTCTAATAATAAGATGTGAACTTATCTTGAAAGTTGGTTATTAGGATGAGAGAGATAATGTATTTCATTCAAAGTAAAAATACTTCTCTGTTTCTCTCTCTTTCTCTGTTATCTATCATCTATATCCGTGTATCTATGCACCTATGTGGACTAACATTCAACAAACCATAGGTAGGTATTAGTAGTAGTAGAATTACTGCCAATATTAAAATAGAAAATATCTAAGAAGAAACATATCCTAAAGCATAAAGTGAATTATTACTCTCATTTTTTGGCATATGAAGCCTAAAAAGTGTCAATTTCAGGGAAGTATTAATAAAGATTGTGATGACTGAAAGTTTCCTGCTTGACAGTTTGTGTGGTCTTACAAATCTATAAACGATGTCTTTAAGCATTTCAGTGAGGCAACTGTTGACTAACCAAGCACTATGCACTATGTCTTCTGACTCTTTTGTCTTAGTATGTAAAAAACAAAGAGTGGAGACATTATAAAAACTATAGTAGATAGACACTAGGGAATTACGCCAAATAATTTGTAGATTTAATATGAAACCAAAACATCTGTTCAAGTCAATTTCCCACAGGTAATGTGACAAAGAGTATGAGTTCCAGACTGAGTAGAGGAAAAGGTTGTTCTTCCACAGGGAAATAAACTGAGTGTAATAAACATAATTTTTCTTCCTAAGCATTATTTAAAACAAAAAAATACCATTAAATCTGTCTTTCCTGCCTCTCTTATCAATGCTTCTTTCTCTTTCACCATTTGTTTAAAACTCCAAGCCTTGGGATTTTATTTTGGCGTTTTGCTTTAATATAACTAAAATGAGAGCATCACAAATATGAAACTCTTCAAATAATTTAGCAACATTTCCCCTTTTTTTAATTTGCTCATTGGAAATGTAGATTTCAAAATTTAAAGGCCCAAAATATAAAATGCAATTATAATAGGCCATTTTTTCATTCGGGTTGATAAACTTGAGAAAATATTTTTGAACTTTTAATGCAAAAGAACGGAACAAAATAAAACTGTCCACAGAGACTTTTCAATATTTGAATTTCTGTGTGACAAGAAGGGTAATCAGTGTGAGAACCTTAATGGAATCCATGCACTTCCAGTGATGACAAGGGTCAAAATGGAGAAAAATGATCACTTTCTATCCATTATATTAGTTCTGTGTGGCCAATTATAATATAGCTGATCCTGGTTTTCAGGCCATAAATGTAGGCATATATTTTCCTAGGTGTGTGTGCTACTATTTATAAGGCAAAAATTCAATTTGTTTAATAATTTCTATATAGGCAGATTATTCTGTCTTTATGATTTAAAATGACCTGTAGACCAAGAGGCCTTCTAATGTCCACCTTAGAGTATACAGCTTTTACTGTTACAGTTTCCATTTACTTTGCTTGCCTCTTTGAGAGCAGGAACAGAGACATTTGGGACACATATATCAATGAGGAACTATGAATGAATTAATGAATGAAATTGTTAATCAGTTTATCCAAGTGTTTAGTCAATTGCCAATAATTTTATCACCTCTGTGGGATTAAGTAGAGGTAACAGTTTAGAAATTTAATTTTTTGAAAGTATTTAAAATGTTCAAATACATCACTCTGGTAACTAAGGGAAAATTATATTATTTTCCTATGCATAGTCTTATTTTGGTTTTGCCTTTATAATTTGTATTGAACACTTAAATCAAAGAGCTTACTAGATTGTAATTTGAATTTTTGAAGCAAAGATCATTTCTCTTTCTTAACATCAAAGTAAAACAAAGAGTAGATACAATAGGAATAAAATAGGCAGAAAAACAAGAGTATCAAGAATTGATGGGGAGTGTGAGCCTGTGTTAGGCCATTCCTGAAATGTTATGAAGAAATAGCTGAGACTAGGCAACATATTTTAAAAAAAGAGGTTTAATTGGCTCATGATTCTAAAGATTGTAAAGGAAGCATGATACTAGCATCTACTCAGCTTCTGGAGAGGCCTCAGGGAGCTTTGACTCATGGCAGAAGGTGAAACAAGAGCAAGCATGTCACATGATCAGAACGGGAGCTAGAGGGAGGTTGCCACACATTAAAAAAAAAAAAAAAAACAGATCTCTCAACTCACTCACTGTCAGGAGGACAGCATCAAGTATGAGAGATCCACCTCAATGATTCAAACATCTCCCACCGGGCTCCACCTCCAACACTTGGGATTACATTTCAACAAGAAAAGAAGTTTAATTGGCTGATGGTTGCAGGCTGTACTGGAAGCATGGCACAGGTATCTGTTTGGCTCCTGGGAAGGCCTCAGGGAGCTTTTGCTCATGGGAGAAGGTGATGTCCACACAGTTTAAAAAAAAAAACAAAAAACAGATCTCATGAGGACTCACTCACTATAGTAACGACAATAAAAAGCTACGAGGGATCTGCCCCCATGACCAAAAAACCTCCCACCAGGCCCCACCACCAACATTGGGGATTATATTTCAACTTGAGATTTGAGCAGGGACAAATATCCAAACTATATCAGCGCCCATTTCCAATTATAAGTTGACTTGCCTGCATTCGAAACATCCTATCCAAATCACTGCCTTGTCACAGTACTTACATTTTTTCTTTATGGAATACGAACACAAGAAATTTAGTCATAGACTTTCTACTTTAAAACAGTGGGCAGCATATTAACATTGGAATAATAGTAATAATAACAGAATAACAATGATATAAGGATACGTGTAGGTTGTGTTGTTGTTGTTGTTTTTAAGTAGGCTGTTAACATTAATAGGCATTGTGATTTCAGTGATATCGTTAAACATCCTGGTCTAAGATATCCCCTATTGAATAGGAAGGGCTTACATTAAACTTCTCAGAGCCACAATTGTCTGATAGTGTGTTTGATGTGTAATAGCCACGTCAGTGTTGACTCGATTAACTTGGACCCTTATGTAGTCATTGAACTATACCCATGTTCCTTTATATACCTCTTTCGTGTTGAAAGCTCAAAATTGAGCAAAATAGTCTCCTTGATAATTTTTAGATTCTTGACATTTGTTTTCAAAGCTGGAAAATACTCTCTTCCCAGTGTCACAAAGTTAAATAACATGTTGCTTAGTGAGGACTTTAATGTGGCCATGCCATGGGAAGACCTTATTCGAAATCCCCTTACCTATGAGAATATCAGATTATTACCCACCAACTTATTTAACACTTTTATTGTTTTAAAGTTCTTAACATTTTTATTAGAACAAAATACTATAGAGAAACATTTCTAGAAAAAAAATTATTATCTTTCCAAATTGAAATCAGTGGTATGTAAATGTAGAAGTCTGATATAACGATTAAAATATGTGGGCTTTGGGCATACTGTGCAGGTGAAACTTCTGGTTTATTACATCACTATTAGTATGACCTAGGCAATGGTTAATTTTCCTTTAAAATGGATCTAGTAATAGTCTCTCATAGACTTGTTTGATTATTAGATATTTCAGTGTACGTAATATACTTAGGACAGTGCCTGTTATCAGTAAGTCTCTTTATATGCTATTTTTCTTTCTATTTTAATTATTTATGGAAGAGAAACTATTACGCATTAAATCAAAATAAAATGCTTTTGCATTCATTCATTTCAAAGGTAATATGCAAGTATTGCATTCACTTCCTGGGTGCCTTTTTGAGCTGAGCTTTGCATGGTTAGTTTGTGTAAAGGTTCAGTGAACTTTCTCATAATGATTTTTTTATGGAACATATGGAATCCATTAAGTGTTAGCAAAAGTCACTATTCACTCAACTGTATCCAAAGGCTGACAGTTATGTCTATCTCTTGCAAAAATAAACACATATATAAATGCACTAAGAAATATGTTATCTGTCATTGTCATCTCTAAGAGCATTTCCTTTATTCTTTTAATTTTTTTTCAATTGGTTTGTTATTTATCTTTGTTAGTACATAGTAGATGTACATATTGATGGGATACGTGAGATGTTTTAGCACGAGCATTCAATGTGAAATAGTCACATCATGGAGAAAGGGGTATCTATCCCTTCAAGCATTTATGCTTTGTGTTACAGTCAATTCAATTATACTCTGTTAGTTATTTTAAAATGTACCATTAAGTTATTACTGACTATAGCAACCCTATTGTGCTATGAGACAATAGATCTTATTCTTTTTTCTAACGACTTAGAGCATTTCCACAAAAAAGTACCTGCTTGTTAAATATACCTATTCTAATCTTCATGTGAGAAATTAGCTTTTTCCTCTAGAGTGTACTATGACACATCTATGGGGAAAATGTTATAATCTAATTAAGACTTTTCTCTCATTTTATTTGTAAAATAATGTGCTCTATCAACTTATTTACTTGTATAGCCATAGGCAACCTCTAAAATATTTAAAGTTCTTAAAATTCAGATATTTCAGTTAATGTTGTGATTATACAGTTGGTTTTGATGAACATGTTCATCTACCAGAAATAGAATACACACACACATTGATATGATTAGGCTTTGTGTCCCCACTCAAATCTCATTTTAAATTATAATCCCCATAATCGCCATGAGTCAAGAGAGAGACCAGGTGGAGGTAATTGGATCTTGGGGGTAATTTTCCCCCGTGCTGTTCTCATGATCGTGAATGAGCCCTCACGAGATCAAATGGTTTTATAAGGTGTGCTTCTCCCTTTGATCCTCACTCATTCTCCTTCCTGCCACCTTGTGAAGAAGATGCCTTGTTTTCCTTTCACCTTCTACTGTGATTGTAAGTTTCCTGAGGCCTCCCCAGTCATGCTGAACTATGAGTCAATTAAACCTCTTTCCTTTATAAATTACCCAGTCTCAGGCAGTTCTTTATAGCACATATGTGTGTGTGTATATGTGTATATATGTGTGTGTGTGTATGTGTGTCTATATATGAACAGAGAGAGAGAGGAAGGGAGAGAAAGGAGGGAAGGATGGAGAGAGAGAGAGAGAGAGAGAGAGAGAGAGAGAGAGAGAGAGAGAGAGAGAGAGAAATAGCCTAGATAGAAATAAAGCTAGCTTTAAGTATAGGTTCTTCTACACTCTCCTATCATACCCTCACCATAGTTAATGTTAACCAGTTGGGGCCCTGTTCTTCCTTAGTTGTGGAGTACTTTAGCAAAATTCTAAATCTAATTATGCCTAATTCAAAGACAGTGCTAATGTAAAAGTGTTAGAAACTAAAGACCTATAATAATAATGAGAGATAGAAAATATAAATGGTGAGACAATGATGAATGTAGTGGATGTGTACGAGGTCTTTCATTTGACAATAGAGATTATGCTCAAGGACAGGCAATGAATCTTTCAATGTGTAGAGAATGTGTTGCCCTTACAGCGTTGTGCAGGAAAGAAAAAAAAAAACTGAGCAAATGTCAGTAAACAAAACACTCAATGTGTATACAGCTAGAAAAAAAGCAACAGTACTAGATGACAATGAGTCCAATGTTAACTCAGAAAGCAGAGAGTTTTTAAGAATTTGGGGAATACTGTGGCTGATGGTACTTATGTCTTAAGCCACAGATGCCATATGGGCTTTGGGCCCAGTTGAATCAGCAGCACCTGGCAGTAAGTGGGCAGGTCCACGAATGCCAGGACATCCCTTCCAACACTTGTGGAGATCACCAGGAATGGGGGAGAGACCTGCTTTGACAGATTTTCAATGTGGGCGAAACCAGTCTATTTTGAGAAAAGATGTTCAATAGAACATATGTCAGCAAGGAAGAAGAGATAATGTTTAGTCCTAAAGCTTCAAAGAGCTGGCTTACACTCTAACTTGGGGAAAATGCATCCAGGAAATGCATCTCATCTTAGTCATTCTTTTAAATGGATGGACATTGCCCCTGCCTACTTAAAGATGGAAAACGTTACCATATTGATTTCAGATTTTCTTCATTGGTTTCAGTTTAGAATTGCTCCTCCCCATCTTTTTTCTGTGTTGGCATTGGTGTTCCCAAGTGTTCATGAAGCATGTATGGCCTTCAGGGATATGTCTGTATACATTGTTATCTTATGGACGCACACTTTTGTCTACACCTTCGTTCTGAATGTCTTTACTCTTGAGCGTCTGCCCATGGGTCCACTTCTGAGTTTAGTTTAACACCGCAAGGCCCATGCTACTTTTTAGTTAGATATCCCCTCCCATGACCAAGTCTTTTCCTCAGCTAACTCCCACACTCTTTTCAGGGATAGGGAAAACATGGCCACTTCCTGGCTGCATTCTAAGGCCTCAAGAAATTTAGTGAATCTGCCTTTGCCCTTCTTGCTCATGAAATACTGACACATCAGGGCCCCTCTTCAGAAATCCACAAGCATCTAATTTTCTTGCTTC
Organism: Cacajao melanocephalus; assembly: GCA_963573385.1. Lineage (NCBI taxonomy): Eukaryota > Metazoa > Chordata > Mammalia > Primates > Pitheciidae > Cacajao > Cacajao melanocephalus. The sequence continues at coordinate 9,413 of CAUYLG010073043.1, forward strand.
TTCCCCAACTTTCTTTTTTACTCCCCCTACCCAGAGAGTTCTTATGTCTCCTGTACTAGGAAAAACTCATTCTTAAGGTATGCTTTTCAAATCATTCTCTGGTTTTCACTTAAACTAAGGTTTTAAATAAGGAAACAACCAAAAGCCAAAATATAATGAAACTACTTCCTTCTTTCACAGAGTGGAAACTCCTTTGGGGTTAAAGGGCCACTAAACCAAACAGAAAAGGATCTCAGGGAACACAGATTGAAGAGAGAGAGAGGAAAAAAGGCATTGTTGGTTCTCTTTTGGGTTTAAAATGTAGTGGGGATTGTAAGCACATACACATAAACACACACACACACACACACACACACACACACACACGCATACACACACCAGGGAAGTTATGAAGGACTTTGTCTTTCCAACAACCTTGAATTTGATTATCTAGGTCAATTGTTATCAAAGTGGAATGTACATGCCCAAGAATATGCATGCTGAACAATTGGGGTAGTGAGAAAAAATACTTTTTATTTATCTTTTTTGCTAAAAATTAATATTTTGGCATATATTTGATAGTATATACACTTTGTAAGTTGTGTCTACATAACTAGTGTCAATGTAATTTAATATTACATATGTGAATATGTATTTATATAGGGTACATACTTAAAATATGTTTACTTCTGAGGTACATGAACATTTTTCCCCCAGGCACACAAAGACAAATGCCACATGATATAATTTAAATATGAGATGTAAGATAAGTTGAATTCATAGCAGTATAGAGTAGAATGATGGTTAATAGAGGCTGGGAAGGTGGAGTGACAGAATAGTTACTGTTCAAAGATTACAAAGGTTCAACTAGACAGAGGGAATAAATTTTGAGATCTATTTCGGGAACATTGAGACCCTCACTCTAAGTAATAGGAAATCATTTCTTTAGTTAACATATTTGAATATGAGTTGTGATATTCTAGATCCTTTCTATGGATTATACTAACACACACCTAGATTTTTGTTTTAATTGTACTTTGGGCTCTGGGGTACATGTGCACATCCTGCATTCTGCAGGATTGTTGCATAGATACATACATGTCATGGTGGTTTGCTGTCTCCATCCCCCGACTACCCTCGCCTACATCAGGCATTTCTCTAGGTGTTATCCCTCCCCATCCTCCCCGCACTCCCCGTCCCCCTCGCTGTCCCTCGCCTCCCCACCCCTCCACCTCCCCACGTATCCCTGTGAGTGTTGTTCCCTTCCCTGTGCCCAAGTGTCCTCATTTTTCATCACCCACCTATGAGTGAAAACATGTGGTGTTTTTATGGGAATAACTTTTTACTCACTGTGGATATCCTACTCATAGACAGATGCCCTGGGTTCTTGGATTTGAGGCACCCGAGAACTGAGACAGTGAGATTTGGGGGCACAAACATCTATGGATAAGTTCATCTTAGTGATGATAAAATTGATTTGACATGTTTCATGGACAGTGTGCATTTTAGAAAGGGTAAAGACTTGAAAACGGGATATTTTTGAGCCCAAGTGTTTCCAATAAATGGCTGTATAATTTGAAGCAAATAATTTTTCTTTCTCTCTGTGCCCTCACCTATAAAACAGGAGAAATATATTCCTTCCCATCCTTCTCATGAGGCCATTGAAAGTATCTAATGAGATTAGACTGTGACATAGCTTTGAAAACTCTAATACACACTATCGATATGGGTTTTGAAAATATCCTGTCAGTTTGCACATGCCGAATTTACATGTGACATTTGTTTCAGGTTTTCCTCCCTAAAATCTCTTATAAAAGCGAAGAGATCCTCCTCCCAAGAGCAGCAGAAAGGCAAAGTGTAGACTTAACATGAACTAAAATAACAGCATATTAATTCTTATTTCTTGAAGGCCTGTTACACACTTTGCAAGCACTATGTATGCTGTTTCTGTTTCCCTTTTTCATTTTGCCTGGAATAAATATTCCCCCTTTTTTTACACTGGATTACCATTATTCACCCTGTAAGGAAGGCTCCATGGTTCTCATTTTCAGCTGAGAAAACTTAGGCTCAAAGAAGATCAAACAAACACACACACACACACACACACACACACCCCTACCCCCGTTATTCTTAACCTAGTTTCTCTATTCAGAAGTTATCTCTATTGTCTCCACTTCTGATGATAATCTGTGTAAGCTGATCCAACTGACACAATTACAGGGAAACTGCAAGCCCTTTGAGAGCAGAGACTACTTATTGACATCTGCCTTTTAGAATTTAATTTTAGCCATCCTGTTTATATGTAATGACTAACAGGTTAGTTTGACTTGCAATAAATATTCCAAATCCTAGACTAAGTAAATATATTAATGTAATGATTTAACTTGATTTTTTCATTGGCATGTTTCCCTGAAGTCATCATATAAAATTGAAAACAATAAAAGTATAGTGTGTGATTGTAGATTGAAATTCAGGAATCCTCCAAGCGTACCTTGTTTGCTTTCCAAATAGTTCAAGTTCCTTAGTCTGACCAACAAGGTCCCTGACACTTGGAACTCTGTCTAATTGGCTTTGTCCCTGATGACTACCTCACCCAGAGGTTCTCTTCACCCCAGCTATACTGTGTTGCTGCAGTTTCTCTAATACCCCATGCTGATGTTTCCTTTGTTCTCTGCATAAGGTATCACTTCCCACTCGCAAACTCTTATTTTTCTGATGGATTTTTGTTTCACCTTACAAGATCTTTGCTAATGTATTTACTTAGAAAATAAAAAGAGTAGGAAAGGTCATGGCACAATAGGTGTACACCAGACCTTTCCCATATGAATCTAGTGTATAATCTCCCTAGCCTAACATCATGGCCTAAGGCAGTTAGGAGATCTGTCTTAATGTCCCTGTTGAGTTTTATACTATTATTTTATGAGGATTTATTTTTGTCTGAATTCCTCCCTAGACTTACCTTAGAGAGCAATGACTATTTACCATTTATTCTTCTTAGTATCTCTTATGTTAAGTCCAGACCTTGGGACATATTCTAGCTGATTAGAAGATGTTCATTGAATGACCAAGTGATTGAACAAATGACCATGCGCTCTGCCACAGTCCTGTCAATTCTACTTTGGTTTTGTTATGTGTTTGCCAGATTAAAGTTGCAGCCTGGGAAATTCAGTTGTGAGATGTCTGCAGAACATGAAAAATTGGAATAATAAGGTTATTTCTAAAATTACTATAATTTAAAATAAATATATATTTATTATTACTATATGTATTTTTCTAACAGTCTAGTGGAGTTTATTCCGTATATGAACATGCACTGGAAACAAAGAATTTCTAGAATACGGAAGATTCAATGATAACATCATTGAAATTAAATAAATAAATATAGGATTATGATAGTTACTTTCTAATTTACTGGAAATTGACTGTGTGCATGACACTTATATTGAATATTGTTAATAGTTACGAAAAGAGGTGTTTAGTGAGTTTCTGTGGAAAATCTTAGTGCCAATAAAATGGAGCATTTCCAGAAATCGATATTCCTCAAAGCTTGACAGTATTTATGCGTGGTTACACTTTTAGTGTCATTTGGCTGAATCAATGGAAGAAGGTTATAACTGAAAATTATTTTTGTTAGTATATTATATCTTTAATAATAAGATTTTTAATAATCTGTCATTAGAAATAATTATTCCTCAATTTACAATTCTCAATATTTGTAAAATGCTCTGTGCCTATCAGTTGATCTTGCCCATGGAGATTTAATAAAGCACACTAGTTTTTACAGATGTGATTTTAGAGATGGTCATTACTTTGTACAATATTTTGTGTTAACACTTCCATGAATACGTTTCTTGGGAATATACTGTCTCCACATTGCTTGCTCATAAAGACATGATATTTTCACATCATCCGATTAGTATTTTGAAAAAGAGATTGATCCCATATTCTATGAGAATTTAAACATTCTCTAGTATTTGTTATCATGAAAATGGTTATTTACTACACTGGTTATTTGTACTACACTGGTTATTTCCCTCTTGACTTTCCTTTACAGATAACCCTCTATCATCAACAAGCTATCTATATTTGTTGTCTCCACATCATGTTGGCAGCCCTGCTTTAACACACTGCACACTGACTTCTAGCAGCAAAGGTTCATGGGAGGTACTCTCATCAAGGACACTGATGGTCCTCCTGTTGCTAAATTTGGTGGGTCTTCTACAGTCTTTATACCACTTCAGTTTACGATGGACCACTGTCAACTCTATTCTGCTTGAAACACTCTGTTCCTTGCTTATATGACTCTATACTCTTATCTCTTTTGTTAATTCCTCATCTGCCTTTGCACTAAGTATTGCCAACATTCTTCATAGTTTTGATCTAGGACTTCTTTTCCTCTTACTTGATGTTATTTGGACAATCTTGTCTTTGAATGCAATTACCATTCTTATGTTGATGACCCTTAAGCTATAATTCCAGCCCAAATCATTTTTCTGAGTAGGCTACAAGAATACACAAATGTCTATTAGATCTCTATTTAGATTTCCCTCAGGTGCTTCAGCTTAAAAAACTTACCTGAGCTCATCACCTCGCCTATAAATTCTACTTCTCCTCCCTGGCTCCCTGAGTTATTTAATATGACCACCATCCACATAGTTGAATAAAGCAGAAGCCTGGACACCAACTATACCTCAAACTAATCACTAAGTTGTGTTAATACGTTCTTAAGTTTACTCTCTAGAATGTCTTATTTTCCGAATCTTTACACCCAAAACCAAAAGTCATGACCCTGATCTCTCGGTTAGATTTCAAAACCTTATTTCTTGCCTAGACTTTGGAATTTCACTCTTGCTGTTCTTCAGTCTATTTCTACACAAAAGCTAGAGTAGTTTTTTTTTAAAACAAAAATCTGAATATGTTCATTTTCTGCCTAAAAGCCTTCAGTAATTCTTATTTATTCTTCCAGGCATAAAGTAACAACTTTGAGACCTAGTTTATTAGCTATTTCTTTATGTAACCACAAATGATTCTCTCACTTGTTTACTCCCCCTACCACACTTCACCCTAAGCTTTTCCATTCCTCCTTTTCCCCTTTCCTTCCCAGATGGGCTTAAGTCCTTTCAGATCCTTAAATGTTTCTTGTTCTAGCCTCTTATGGCTCTTTTTCTTGTAACTCTAAAACCTACTTAGCTTACAAAGGAAAAATGTATGTACAATGCCCAGAACCAGTGATGCAAACATTTCCTGTGTTTTTCCCCCAACACTGGGACTTGAACTCATTCACAGTGGCTCTAAGCATCATCACCCCTGCCTATCGCTCCCATTCCTACTTCATCTGAGCTTATACACACTCTTCAAGATTTAGATATTTTTTCCACCAGGAAATCTTTGTTAGCCTTATTATCCCACTTTCCAAACCCATAAGTCTGATTAGGTGTATATATATGTTTATTATTACTATATGTATTTTTCTAACAGTCTAGTGGAGGAGAAGGTGTATTTCTTTCTATTTCTGCTATCATAGCTCTTAATGCACTCTCATGCAATTGCCTACTAGAATGTAAGTTATGGTAGGGTAAGAACTGGATCAGTCATATCACACATCCACATCTAGGACCAAGCACACTATCTAACACACAGCCAGTGCTTAATACAATTTTTTGTTCCAAATAACTGAAGAGTTTAAACAAACCAAAGCGATTAAATGAGAAGTAACTGTTTTGGTAACTCTTGTGTCCTTACTAGAGTCTACATTGAGTAATTTTTATATCAGTTTATACTTCTCTTTCCCAACTGCAATTTCTTCTTTTTTAAAATTTTAAATATTCCTTAAAACTTTAGGATCAGTTGAGTAAAATGATGCTTTTTTTGTCTTTTACAAAATAATTGTATTTTGGAATTTTGATTTAGATATTGTACACACGCCTAAAATACTACCTTTCTTTAGTCTTAAGATGAAGTACTTCTTAAACCCCCTAAGATGGATTGGTCTATGGGTATGGCTATGGACAATATCTCATTAATTTCTGTAACCATTTCTAACACAGGGTCTGGCATATAAGAACAAGTCAGTAAACAGCTGTTGAATTGAATTGAAAAATTAAGTAGCAAATAAAGTATTTTGACCTACAAAGCAAGAAATCATATTTTTCTCTTTGTCACAGTTCCTTAGGAAGATAATTAATTTTTTAGTATTTAAGATGTTAAATATTTATTTTATGTTATATTTACAAGGCTTCTTTTTATGAAAATTAATTTGTGAAAATAGCACACATATTTTTCTTTACCAGAACATTTACATTTTGGAAACTAACACTGACTTTTGTTAAAAAGCAAAATATGTGTGAAATTTATGTTTTAGTTTATTTCAATGCATTAAATTTCCATTTTGAATCTTCTTTGAGTTATTCTATTTTTGACACCATGAAGCTCTATTAGATCTTAGTATGTTAGCAATGTTTTGCAGTTTTACAGCCATAATTATTTTAATGGCTACTTTCAGCATATACATTTTCCACAGGAAAAACAATCTCAAGAACATGAAAAGTGAAACCTATATTTTTGGTTTCAAAATGACACATCTTAGCTAAAACATCATAATTTTAATTTCTTGGTGAAAAATACAGTGTAGTAGATAATTTATGAAGAGACTCCATGTTTAAAAATTATGATTCTATAGTCAAATTTATGTTTATAGGACATACATTATTCAATTACATTTAAAATAATTCATTTAGAAAATGTGATCAATGTAACAAATTCTACCTACTCTTTTCAAAAGCTAAATTTGTGGTTTGAAGTGCTTCTTCTAAAATGCTAATGAACTATCAATTTAATTATTGAGCTTAGAGTTAGTTAGAAACTTAATTATAGTGCCACAAATAAAGAAGGAAATGGATCCCACAAAAGATCCACATAGTAGAAATGTATGCCAGAGAAACAATCTTGAATGTGTTCAACTCATGGCTTATAACTTGTAACTTATAACTTGTGTTGTGTCTGGCTTTGTTCCCTTAAAAAAAAGAAATGATAATGCCTTCAGAGAGTATCCCAGCTATAAGAGCTGTGCATCGGCATCTAAATACCTTCTTACTCCTCATACCATCCAGTCCAGTAATAGAAAAATTGTCATCTTTTGATAATCTGTATCACGAAGTCTTCTGCATAGTCATATGAGGTTAGAACTGCCCCATAAGTTTTGCAGGGCCTATGGTAAGTGTGCAAATGGTGGCCTGCATGCCACATATTTAATATTTATGAGGCATAAGTCAAGTCAACAGACTATTAAGTATATCCTGTCTGTTTTCCTTGACAATTATACCATCATAATGATATGAAGATCCAGATTCAATTTAGAATTCTCTCTCATTCTTTTCCTTTCTTTCTTTTTTTTTCTTTCTTTCCTTCTTTTCTTTTCTTTTCTTTTCTTTTTTTTTTTGAAAGATGGAAGGCATTTATTTCCTGGTGAAGAATTTGGAAAAAAACTCAAATAGCAAACCACTTGATACAATATTCCTTAGAATTTTGTACTGGAATGAGACAGCTTGATAAGAGCTACCCCTAAGCCTGTTATTTAGTATACACTTCCTTTTTTTAAGCTTTTAAAAAAATTTACAGGCTCGGCCCGGTGGCTCACACCTGTAATCCCAGCACTTTGGGAGGCCACAGCGGCAGATCACTTGAGGTCAGGAGTTCAAGATCAGCCTGACCAACATGGTGAAACCACGTCTCTACTAAACAGACAAAAGTAGCTAGGCATGGTGGCATATGCCTGTAATCCCAGCTACTAGGTAGGCTGAAGCAGGAGAATCACATGAACCTGGGAGGTGGAGGTTGCAGTGAGCCTAGATCATGCCATTGTACTACAGCCTGGGCAACAAGAGTGAAATTCTCTCTCAAAAAAAAAAATACTATGCTAATGATACTTAACATGAGATTTATCATCTTAATAAATATTACATGTACAATACATTATTATTGCCTCTAGGTAGAATGTTGAACAGCAGATCTCTAGAGCTAATTCATCTTACTTAACTGAAATGTAATGTCTGTTGATTAGTACCTTCCTATTTCTCCCTTTCCCCAGCCTCTGGCAACCACCATTCCAGTCTTTTATTTTATGAGTTTGACTATTTTAGATACCTTATTTCAGATAAGTGGAATCATGCAGTACTTATCTTTCTGTGTCTGCCTTATGTCACTTAGCTTAATCTTAAGGTCCATCCATATTGTTTCATATTGCAGAATTTCCCTTTCTAAGGCTGAATAGTATTCCATTGTATATATATACCACATTTATCTATTAATTTGCCAATGTGCATTAAGGTTGTTTCTGCATCTTAGCTATTGTGCATCTGCTGCCTTTTTTCCCTACCTCCTTTACTCCATCCTGCACCATGAGGAATTCTGTGCACATAGATCTGGTCACCCAATTCCCCAGTCACATGTTCAAGTTATTCCCACTTGCTTCATTCAAAGATTTACCCCTTAACCATACCAGAAGCTTACTTTGAAACATTTGCCCAGAGAATTGAGGGATTCTGAATGCCAGATCATGGGAGTGGGGCTTCTAGTACACATTGTTGGCTCGGTCATACAGACTCCTAATAAGAGCTGTGCCTTTAAAAGCATGGGGCTCAAGGGCAAGGGCCCTACTTGTTAACGTCTAATTTTTTTTCTAAAATAACCACATTGAGCTTTTATGTGTATATTGCCTAAATTGAGCTAACCAGAGGCAATGACACTAGTTTACATCTAAGCACTTTCCATGTGCTTCTTTTCATGTTTCTGTTAATCCTTACAAAATAAAAAATCAGCATCTCAATTTCCCTGATTTGATCATTGTGCAATATATATAGTATCAGAATATCACATGTAGCCCACAAATACATACAACTGTTATATATCAGTATAAATAAATATATACATATTATATTTAAAAATCAATACTTTAAGTTTACATGTTTAACAAATCATTAGCATATACATTCCAGAGTGAACTTATGAGGGACATGGAAAAGATTCAGTGACCAAATAACAATAAAATACTCTAAAATGAAGTGTGAAATGGTGACAGTGTAAATCTAAGATCATATCACTTATGAAGTATTGTTTAAAGAACAAAATATATCTTAAATCAGTTTATTTTTATTTCAGTTGTATAAAATCTTTCAATCTGCCTTATCCTAATTGGAACAATAAATAGGTACATTTAAAAAATATAATCCCCCAAAAGATATGTGGCTCATAAGAGATAAGGCATTGAACACAGATAATATTGGAGTTAAAAATAGAACTCTGCCACATTTGCAATGAAATGTTTGTATATCTGTTCTTCCTAGTAGAACATAATAAAATAATTCTGCATGAGCTTGAACTTTAAGTATTAGGTGTATAAAGACTTTTTAGTGAATGAATGCTAGCTGAAAAGCAAATGTTAAATATGAAAAATTAGGAAGACAAACATTCAAGTTTGTGGGAGATGAGTAAAACTCATATAAAAATGAATTGTGTAGTGTTAAACAGATTGTGTATGAAATATTAATGGCATATTGTCCTGAGCTCCCCTTCTGCTGTTACCATGTAGATGACTGAATTTCCAACAGAAATATGCCAGGAATGATTATGTGAGTGAGTGTTACTACTTGAGATCATTTAAAAAGCATTTCTTCTTTTCCCTTCTTTTTACTCTTTTGTTATTTCATTTAGCAGTTAGAAAATACTGTCTACAAATATGCGAGAACTGCTTAATTTGTTTTTGAGACATTAATTAATTCAACAAAACTATATTGACTGTGTGAGAGAGATTCTCTTGGTGAATATGTGGATTTTTGTTGTGGTAAGAACTCTCCTCTGGAGTCCAAATAGTACTACTCTAGGAATGAAGCATATACCTCAGGCCCAGATGAACCAAGGCAATCTACAGTAACGTCAAAAATGACCTATTTGGGACCAATGAATATCAAGGAGACCTACTGCGAAGGTTTCTGGGAAAATCTTTTTCTCTTGCTTTGAACTAAGTAATATACATATGTGATAGAGCTGCAACCATTCTAATACCATGAGAGAAAGCAACCTGAAATAAGGCTGACATACACAAGAGGGAGACCTAAGAGTACCAAGAGATGTGGAGTAGGACCCCTGATTGATCTTCACCTGCAGCCTCCTTTTACAATTTTCAATGAGGTGAACCGGTAGATTTCCTTTGTTCATTGGTTTTGATTAATTTGGGTCCAGCTTTATGTTATGGAAAACTAATAACATCCTCATTTTCACAACTGCCCTCTCCATGGCAGATACTTTGTGATACTAAAGAAAGCAGTATACAGAGTAGAGCCCAGTGAATAAGAGGGCAGACGTTGCAAATGAACTGCCTGTTTAAAACCCAGCTCTTCCACTAGATAGCTTGTCACTAAGTAATTTAGCCTCCCTATAATCATATCTACCTTGAAGACTTGTTGTAAGAATTAAAGCACAGCGATGCTACTGTAAAACAAGTATACAGTAAAGCTTAGCTACTTTTTTATTAAGCCATGCCGTGTCATTTCGTTAAAATCTTCTAGCCATGCTGTAAGGTGTTAATATCTTCAATTTATAAATAAGACAGCTCAATTTTTGGTTGAGTGACTTTACCAAGGTCATACAGCTAGAAAATAATGACTCCAGGTTTCAAGCTAAACCTCTTCAATGCCAAATTTACTTCATCCCCTCTTACTTGAAATGTAAGATTCACATGGACAGAAATTTTTGACTGTTTGATCACTGCTATCTCCTTGTCATATAAAACAATCTCTGGTCCGTATTAGGTGTTCAATAAATATTTGTAGAATGAATAATTTCCTTCACAGACTCTACAATCTGGTGAAGGAGGCAGACATGTAAGAGAATTATTTCAGGATTCCACAGTTTATGCTGTAACTGAGCTAAATATAATGGGTGGAGGAGGAATGAATAAGTTTGTCTCAGAGCAATGCTATGTCTATTGAAATAAGTTTTGCTCATGCTTTCATTGAAACGGTGACTATAGCTCACACAACAAATGACAATTAGCTAACAGCTTGTTGGGAGAAAGCAAGAATGAGTGTTTGCCATAAACATTTCTCATAGCTAATTTCAGGTGTTTGATTTCTCAAAATTTTATATCTTTGACTTTGATTTTCTCTGTTTTTATTTTTTATCTCCATTCTCATGAAGTCAACACCTATGAGTTTCAACATCTAGCACTTCATAACTCCATCATCTCCTCTCAGGCTTAGGGTAGATTCTGAGACTTGGATTTATTGTTGAGTAAGTTGTTTCTGGCATTTTATCTCTGAGACCAGGATCTGGTTACTGAGCATGTAGACACAGAAATGAATCGGCTGGGCGCTGTGGCTCATGCCTGTAATCCCAGCACTTTGGGAGGTTGAGGTGGGCGGATCACAAGGTCAAGAGATGGAGACCACCCTGGCCACCATAGTGACGCCCCGTCTCTATGAAAAATAGAAAAATTACCTGGGCATGGTGGCACGTGCCTATAATCCCAACTACTTGGGAGGCTGAGGCAGGAGAATCACTTGAATCTGGGAGGTGGGGGTTGCAGTGAACCAAGATTGTGCCACTACACTCCAGCCTGAGTGACAGAGTGAGACTCTGTCTCGAAAGAAAAAAATGGATTTTATCATTGAACCCAATGGATTCAAACTAGTGGATAATTAACACAATATCAATGTGATTATTTACAGTGGGGCAAAGATTACCTGAGAATATTACACTATCATCCACATAGACTAACATTTTCCTCATGACTAAGTTTACTTAGCAAAACAAATTAAAAACAGAAGTTTGTTTGGTAGCACAGAATTGAAGGAAGACAACCAGATGGTTGTAAGGAACATTTATTCAAACTATGCCAGAACTGAAAGAAATTAGATTCATTCAGTACAAGAATTGTTTAGAATGAGAGAATCCATTTTGTGTCAGCTCTTCCCAAGTTCTTGTGATACTACCGTAAGTTCAATTCAGACCAGGAGGCATTTACTGCCTGTTGTGCTGGGTCCTAGGAGGACCACATTTTAAGAACTTAGTGTAATCTTTTAGATCAAGTTTATATTTCAGTATTTCTACCTCATTTCTGATTCCTCTGTGTTCCTTATTTCCCAATTTTTCCCCTGCAGAAATGGATGAAAGAAGGTATCGATGTTACCGCCCATGCTGTTTTTTATCTTAGATTCTGTTTTGTAAAGTTTGACCTCTACCCAAGTAAATGACATTTCCAATTGTGTCGGATTGATGTATTCAATAAGTATTCTTTAATATTTTTGCGTGAGGCCAGTCAGGTTTCATCAGACATTAGGAACTAATTATGAAAATCTGTAGATTGGTACTTGGCGCTTAGAGAAATAAGGAGGTGGAATGTTAAATGAGGAGGAAAGAACCAGCAGAGCTGGGATAAAATTCATCTCTGTCATCTTCCCACCTGCTTGATCTCTGGCATATAATTTACTATCCTTGAACCTCAGCCTTCTCTTCTAAAAAACTGCAGGATTGTTGGGAGAAATAAGGCAATTCCTGGGCTGCAGTGTGTTCAAAACAGAGCATTAATTATTATCATCATAGACTTTAGATGATTTACATGATTGTAGCTTTTTAGCAAGACATACTTACTAGTACCTAGTAAAAGCATGTTGACTTTCCAAAAGGAAAATCTGTATGTGAGAATGGGGAAAAGAAAACAAATTGTTTTGTTTGATAATATAATATTATAACACTGCACCAAAAAAATAGTATATGCAGTGACTACCATCACTTGCTTATGATGCAGCATTGGGATCTCACTAATAAGACACATCCTCAGACACTTCCTTAGTGTTCAATAAATTTCAATTTCCTCCTTTCCTTCAGTTCAGTTCAAGAAGGATGGCAGCAACTTTTTTGTTGCCAAATCTGACAAATGTATTTTAGTTCTGATTATAATTGGGCATTCTGTAGCAGATGCTGTGGGTGAAAATGCCTTCCTTCTTAAGGGAATTTAGCTTCTTTGGTACCACAGTCTCCTTGTTGAACATGTACTGTCTTAGTCTTAGTAATCCCCCCTTTTCGAGCCCATTTCTTGGAATCTCTCCCTTTATTATTTCTCAAAATGTTGGATTTTTCCTGGACTTTTCATACTACAGAATTTCTTTTGGTCATCCTCACCGATTCCATTATTGCAACTACATTTTCCCTACATCCTGGAGTCTTCTTTCTTCCAGACTTGTATATCCAACTGCTTCCTTTCATACTCTTCACATGCGTTTTAGTTTCTATAAGATTAAAAACTGAGATTATAAGCTTTCTTCTACCATTGAGCAGGTTTCTTCTTTTGCTTTTTTTTTTCCCCAAGACAAAGTCTTGCTCTGTCACCCAGGGTGGAGTACAGTGGCGCAATGTCGGCTCACTGCAACCTCCGCCCCCTGGGTTCAAGTGATTCTTCTGCCTCAACCTCCCCAGTAGCTGGGATTACAGGCACCCGCCACCATGCCTAGCTATTTTTTGTATTTTTAGTAGAGACAGGGTTTCACCATGTTGGCCAAGATGGTCTCGAACTCTTGACCTTGTGATCCACCCACCTCGGCCTCCCAAAGTGATGTGATTACAGGTGAGAGGCACCATGCCCAACCTGCTTTTCTGTTTCAGACCATGGCACCAACATTCTTGAGTAAGGCACGCTCATTTATCAGGTTATACCAAATCTACAATCAACTATCTCTTGAATTTATCCACTTATTTTCATTTGAAAAGTCATTCCTTTACCTGGTTATCCTGCACCTTCTACCTGCACTGATGCAGCAGTCTCTTCACTATTCATTCCCCCTGCGTCTCCTGCCTCTCTTCTTGCTCCTTCAGTTTATTCTTTACTTTTCAGAGTGACTTTTATTAATGTAAATATGACCTTGTCACTCCCTTGCTTAAAGACCCACTCATGTTTGTCTTTGTATCCCTAACTTCTGGCCTAGGGCTTAACACATAGCAGGTGCTCAGCAAATCTGCGGTAGATGAATGAACAAGTTTTATAAACGCTGAATGGTCTGCTGTGCTTCTTGTGTCAAGAAGAACATTTTGCAGTCAGGATAATACATTGGTCCTTTAGTGGGCATTTGATAGCACTTGTATTCTTCCTCAAGAGATGATGGATGTATCGATTCTGTATTTCAAATGACATGACTTTTGTGAAATGAGACTGCCACAGTGCTTTGTATAAGGTAACAGGCTAAAGGGTTCAGTCTTAAAATTTCTTTTATTAAGACTGTAGTTCAGGGTTCCTACGGTGGGGCTGTAACCCTGAATTACATCCTCTTTCATTTCATGCTGATAATGAGAACTACAAACCAAGGGGTATTAGGAAAGAACCCAGCAGAGAGAAATAAAAACAACTGCTAACAATCTCCAGTATCCTCAAATTCAAGAATTCCTTTCTTCTTTACACCAAGCCTTTTTTCTCTGCCAGGATTTATTTTGTCTTCTACATTTTTAAGTGAAAAAAATGAGTTAAGAGAAGAGGAGGTACAGCATTTCTATTTACTTAGATGCTAGAGAACAGGATGAAAGATATGAAAAATATAAAAGTCTCTCTTTGTTTCTGTCTATCCTCTCTCTTTCTCTCTCCCGTGCATGTGCGTGTGTGTGTGTGTGTGTGTGTGTGTGATAATATTCAACTTAATCTTTCTTTTCTTTCAAGCCTATGCTGTGGCAGAGACAAGTAAGTGTCCATCAAAATTTGTGGTCCCTCTTTCACAGTATAGAGTTCTTGCTAGGATCCAGCTGCAAGCCAGCAACTGCATAAATATATAAACAGTTAGAGCCATGTGACTAGTTCTGACCAATTGAATGTGAGTAGGTGTTATGTTGCAGTCATACCTTTTCCAACATCTTTTCTTCCCATTTGCTAACCTCATGAAAAGGATTCCAAAGCCCTGGGAGATGAAAAAGCCTAAAGTGGAAGGACTCAGAGTATCTGAATTACTGGGTAGAAGAAATGCCTATATTGTAGTATTCTTTCTTTTTGTTTTTTTCTTTTTTAATTTAAATTTTATTTTTTAAACTTTATAATGAAAAATTGTAAACAGACACCACAGAGATAATACAATAATATATCACCTATATAACTTCATTCAGCTTCAGCAATTATCAACATTTTGCCAACTTGCTTCACTATTTCTGTCCACTTTTTTTTTTTTGCTGAAGCATTTTAAAGAAATCTCAGAAATCTTACCATTTTGCCCTTATATGCCTCCATATTTATTTCTTTTTAAAAATATATATATTTTATTGCACTTTAGGTTCTGGAGTACATGTGCAAAACATCCAGGATTGTTGCATAGGTCCATACATGGCAATGTGGTTTGCTGCCTCCATCCCCCTGTCACCTATATCTGGCATTTCTCCCCATGTTATCCCTCCCCAACCTCCCTACCCCCAGCTGTCCCTCCCTCATTCCCCCCCAACAGACCCCAGTGTGCGATGCTCCCCTCCCTGTGTCCATGTGTTGTCATTGTTCAACACCCACCTATGAGTGAAAACATGTGGTGTTTGATTTTCTGTTCTTGTGTCAGTTTGCTGAGAATGATGATTTCCAGATTCATCCATGTCCCTACAAAGGACACAAGC
>CAUYLG010073044.1:0-13694 GCA_963573385.1 Cacajao melanocephalus
GAGTTAAGATACTAAACTGCGTGAGAATGTAGTTCTGACTTTTTCTCTTCTGTTCTAGTCTCTCCCTAAATCTCTCCATCCCTATCACTCCCCTCCCCCATCACTCCCTCCCCATTACTCCCCTCCCCCACCACCCCTCCACATTGCCCCCTTCCCCCATCATCCCCTCTCCCCAATCACCACCCCTTCCCATCACTCTCCCTCATCACCACCCCCTCCCCAATCACACCCCCATCACTCCCCCTTTCCCATCAAGCTCCCCATAAACCTCTCCATCATCCCTCTCCCACCCCTCACAGATCCAGGCACTGGAACTGGACCCCAACCTCTATCGCGTGGGACAGAGCAAGATCTTCTTCCGGGCTGGAGTCCTGGCCCAGCTGGAAGAGGAGCGAGACCTGAAGGTCACCGACATCATCGTGTCCTTCCAGGCAGCTGCCCGGGGATACCTGGCTCGCAGGTGGGGTGCGGCCACGCTTCTCCCGGGGTCCCTTTGGCCGAGGCTGGGTCAGGGAGGGGTGACCAGATAGCTCCAGGCGTCAGGGCCTCTGGGATGGGTGCAGGGCTGACGAGCAGGTGGGTGGAGCCGCCGGGTCCCCATGCTTCTTGGTTCTGCAGTCCCCGAGGGGCCCTATGGGCAGGCCCTGTAGAGAGTAAGACTGCAACACAGAGGCCAGACTCGGCCATCGGGTGACCAGCTGTCCTAGTGGGCCTGGGACTGGGTTTCCCAGGGTGCAGGACTTCCAGAGACAGCCCAGGGCAACCGAGGTCAAGCTGTCTGCTCTCCTGCTTTTTTTTTTGAGACAGAGTCTTGCTCTGTTGCTCAGGCTAGAGTTCAGTGGTGTGATCTTAGCTCACTGCAACCTCTACCTCCCGGGTTCAAGTGATTCTCCTGCCTCAGGCTCCCAAGTAGCTGGGATTACAGGTACTCGCCACTATGCCTGGCTAATTTTTGTATTTTTAGCAGAGACGGGGTTTCACCGTGTTGGGTCAGGCTGGTCTTGAACTCCTAACCTTGGGTGATCCGCTCGCCTCTGCCTCCCAAAGTGCTGGGATGACAGGCAACAGCCACCGCGCCCAGCTGAGACCTGCTTTGATGGGGACCGTATAGGTGCAGCCAGGAGGCCCTGCTGCAGGCCACGGCTCCCCAGGCCACACCGGACAACCGGATGGATGAAGGAAAGTGGGAAAGGTGCTGAGGGCGGGAGCGAGCATGTGCAAAGGCACAACCATGCAAGAACCTGGCAAGAACTTCGGTAATGAGGGAGTTTGCGGGAGAGTCTCCTTCCTCCTTAGAAATGACTCAGGGAGGCTGGGCGCGGTGGCTCACGGCTGTAATCACAGCACATTGGGAAGCCGGGGCGGGTGGATCACTTGAGGTCAGGAGTTTGAGACCAGCCTGGTCAACATGGTGAAACCCTATCTCTACTAAAGATACAAAACTTAGCCTTAATCGCATCTACTCGGGAGGCTGAGACAGGAGAATGGCTTAACCCGGGAGGCGGAGTTTGCAGCGAGCCAAGATCATGCCACTGCACTCCAGCCTGGGCGACAGAGTGAGACTCTGTCTCAAAAAAAAAAAAAAAAAATTGGCTCAAAGAATAGCGTGGCAGGAAAGGATGCCGCACGCAACCACCACGCTGAGTGGGGCCTCATCCAGAGGAGCTAGGGAGCCACAGAGGGCTGTGAGCAGGGAGAGGTGGGTCACCGCTGGGTGTAAAAAGACCCTTTCATAGAAGAGGCTGGAGAAAGAGGCTAGACAGAGGGTCCAGACAACGGAGGATGGGGCCTGAACTGGGGCTGGGGCTCTGGAACAGTGAAGAGAGAGTCGGGGACAGGGGGGCGAATAACCAGAACACAGTGAGATCTAAAAATAATAACAGTGCCTGCACACAGTAGGCATTTTATGATGGCTGACTAAGTGAAAGGAGCTTGGCTTGGTTAGGCACAGTGGCTCACGCCTGTAATCCCAGCACTTTGGGAGGTGGAGGCAGGTGGATCACTTGAGGTCAGGAGTTCGAGAGCAGCCTGGCCAACGTGGCGAAACCCCATCTCTACTAAAAATACAAAAATTAGCCGAGACTGTTATGGCACGCACCTGTAATCCCAGTTACTCTGGAGGCTGAGGCAGGAGAATCGCTTGAGCCAGGGAGGCAGAGGTTACAGTGAGCTGAGATCTTGCCACTGCACTCCAGCCTGGGTGACAGAGTGAGACTCTGTCTCAAAAAGAAGAAATGAAAAGAAAGGCGCTTGGCTCTCTTGCTAAGGGGACGGCGCCTGGAGGAGCCGAGCCCTCACTCCGCCCCTCACCCGTCTCCCCACCCAGGGCCTTCCAGAAGCGCCAGCAGCAGCAGAGTGCCCTGAGGGTGATGCAGCGGAACTGCGCGGCCTACCTCAAGCTGAGACACTGGCAGTGGTGGCGACTCTTTACCAAGGTGAGGTTGGCCAGGGGAGGTGGTCCCAGCAGGCAGAGGACAGGGCCGTCGGGGCTTGGTCTGCTTGACACGTGACTTCCTCCATGTGGGCCTCAGTTGTCTGCATCAGTAAAATGGGGCCAGTCGGCCCAGCCTTTGCTAGCTGGGATTCTTTAGTTAGCAAGTGACAAGAAAAATCTGACTTGAACCAACATGGATCAAAGATACAAGACAATGAGGTCTGCACCTGCATCCAGGGACCCCCACAGATCCCACCGGGCCCCAGGTAAACCCAGACACTCTTATCAGATGGGACATTCCAAGGACTTAGAGGTGACCTCCCAGGAGCCCATCAAGGGCCAGACTTCCCTTAGGAATGTGCGGGGTTTGGGCAGCCCAGGTGTGCTGAGTTAACCCTTTACTGCACAAGGGTGCCAACAGTGACGTCAGTATCCAGCGTTCTGCATCTCTCACTTGGCTTTCCTCCACGGTGATCACCAACAGAGGCTTCCCACACAGGGGCCACCGGCGGGTGAAGACTCGCCCCCGACGCCCTTGGCCAGCTTGGTCTCTCCTATCACAGAGTTCCAGCCAGATTCCCAGGTTTCGTGCTCACTGGCCCAGCTGGAGTCGTGTGGCCATCCCGGAGCCAGTTAGAACCAATCACATGAGCGAGGCTGGCATCTCATGCCTACCCAAAGCAGAGGGCGCAAAGCCAGGTCGCCATGCACCGTGGTGCTCGCAGACTGGGTGTTCCCCCAATGTGAAACTGGAGAGGAGAGAGGAGGATGGAGGTCTGGGGACAGTAATGTAGTTCTGAATACGATGTCTGAGAGATCAGCCCGCATTCTCTTGGCCAGTGTTAACTGAGTACCTACTATGTGCCCAGAACTTTTAAAGGGTTTGGGGATAAGTGGTGAATAAAGAGACAAGGTTCTGCCGCCGTGGAGGTCACAGTCTGGTATGGGAGTTGCTGCCCTGTGGCCTGTGGGTCAGATGGCTGTTTTTGCAAAAGCCCTTTCGGCAGTGTGGTGTCTGCAGCTGCATCTGAGCTACAGCAGCTGAGTGGAGTACGCCAACAGCCAGAAGCTGAGGGTGGCGGCTCACACTCGTAATCCCAGCACATTGGGAGGCTGAGGCAGATAGAGCACTTGAGGTCAGGAGTTCGAGCCCAGCCTGGCCAATGTGATGAAACCCTGTCATTACTAAAAACACAAAAATTAGCTGGGCGTGGTGGCACACACCTATAATCCCAGCTATTCGGGAGGCTGAGGCGGGAGAATCACTTGAACCCGGGAGACGAAGGTTGTGGTGAGCCAAGATCGCACCACTGCACTCCAGCCTATGCGACAGAGCGAGACTGTGTCTCAAAAAATAATAATAATAAATATAATTAAAAACAGAGCAAGGGTGGCCTTTAAAGTCTCAAATACTTCCTGGCTGGCCCCAAGAAAAAGTTTGCCTACCTTAGGTCTTGGGGTTGGGGATCAAGTACGATTTGACTGATATCAATTCAGAAATGTGAATGATACCTGTGAAATGCTAGGAGTCGGAACAGAAGAGGATAGTGGATACAGAATTGGGTGGAGCGGGCCAGGCGCGGTGGCTCACGCCTGTAATCCCAGCACTTTGGGAGGCCGAGGTGGGCAGATCACCTGATGTCAGGAGTTTGAGACCAGCCTGGCCAACATGGCGAAACCACGTCCCTACTAAAAATACAAAAATTAGCTGGGTGTGGTAGCGGGCACCTGTAATCCCAGCACTTTGGGAGGCTGAGGCAGGTGGATCACAAGATTAGGAGTTCGAGGCCACCCTGGCCATGGTGAAGCCCCATCTCTACTAAAAATACAAAAATTAGATGGATGTGATTGCACGTGTCTGTAATCCTAGCTACTTGGGAGGCTGAGGCAGAAGAATCACTTGAACCCAGGAGGTGGAGGTTGCAGTGAGCTGAGATCACACCACTGCATTCCAGCCTGGGCAACAGAGTGAGACTGTCTCAAAATTAAAAAAAAAAAAAAGTGAAAATTAGCTGGAAATGGTGGCAAGTGCCTGTAATCCGAGCTACTCGGGAGGCTGAGGCAAAAGAATTGCTTGAACTGGGGAGGCGAAGGTTGCGGTGAGCTGAGATTGCGCCACTGCACTCCAGCTTGGGCGACGAGCGAAATTCTATCTCAAACAAATAAAAGAAAAATTGGGTGGAGTGGAAAAGAATAAAGTAGAGTTATGTGGAACGAAGTAGAAAAGGTTAGAACAAAACATCAGAGCGAATCTCACTTAGCAAGAGGGATGAGGTGTGGTAAACCTTTTGTTTTAGTTCTGTGTGTACAGGTGTCACTGCAGCCTGAATCACATCATATAAAGTGCATGTCTCACTAAGGACCTTGGACTAAAAGGCTTAAGAAACACTGGCCTTTGGCCAGGCATGGTGGCTCATGCCTATATCCCAATGCTTTGGGAGGCTGAGGTGGCCAGATGACTTGAGGCTGGGAGTTCGAGACCAGCCCAGCAAACACAGCGAAATGCTCTCTACTGAAAATACAAAAATTAGCCGGGTGTGGTGGCACACGTGTGTGATCCCAGCTACTCAGGAGACTGAGGCACAAGAATCACTTGAATGCAGGAGACAGAGGTTGCAGTGAGCAAGATCACACCCCTGCAGCACTCCAGCCTGGGCAACAGAGTGAGACTACATTAAAAAAAAAAAAGGAAGGAAGGAAGGAAGGAAACACTGCTCCACAGAACATAGCAGCAGCTGCGGTCCACAGTGTCTCTTGGGTGCGGAGGGATCCTTTAGCCATATAGATTAGATAGATCAATAGTGTATTTAGTGATACCTGTACCTGTCACTGTTCTAGGCCTGTGACCAGGGACTGCTGCCAAGGCGGGGACACATAGCTAGTAGGTGGAGGAGATGGGATTTGAACACAGGAACTCGGACTCCACTAAGAGCGTGAGGTCTTAGCCCCTGGGTCAGGCGGCCTGCCACCTTGGAAATCAGCCATTCCACCCCGTTTCACCTCCACCTAGGTGAAGCCACTGCTGCAGGTGACGCGGCAGGATGAGGTGCTGCAGGCCCGGGCCCAGGAGCTTCAGAAAGTGCAGGAGCTACAGCAGCAGAGCCTCCGCGAAGTTGGGGAGCTCAGAGGCCGCATGGCAGAGGTGAGGGGGGCGGGGCCAGGGCTTGGGGGCGTGTCTTGGGGTGGGGCTGTGTCCCATGGGTGGAGCCAGGTGTGAGGGGCGGGGCTTCTGGCTGGCTGGCGGGAGCAAACTAAGGTGTACTGAGGCCGGGCGGGGTATGGGGCTGCTTAGTTTACTGCTCCATTGCGGGTCGCCCTGGGAGCATTGCCTGCTGACCACTAGCCTCCCACCCACTCGCCAGCTGGAAGAGGAGCGCACCCGCCTGGCAGAGCAATTGCGAGCAGAGGCAGAACTGTGTGCAGAGGCCGAGGAGACGCGAGGGAGGCTGGCGGCCCGGAAGCAGGAGCTGGAGCTGGTGGTGTCGGAGCTGGAGGCGCGCGTGGGCGAGGAGGAGGAGTGCAGCCGCCAGCTGCAAACCGAGAAGAAGAGGTTGCAGCAGCACATACAGGTCTGGCCCCCTGCGTGCCCAGCAGGCCACCCTCCAGACCCCTCTGTCTACCCCTACCCACCTTTGCTTCTCCAAACCATGTGTTTTTGGGCCATGAATTTGTAGAAAACTCAGTTCTAGGTGAATTTACAAAAAGAATACATTTTTTAATTCAGATAACAGGAGACCCTAGAATGTGTGAAATTCACGTATGACTGGATTCAGGCATGGCTGGATCCAGGTGTCCGAGCGATTTCCTCAGCTTTAGGCATGGCTGGATCCAGGCATCCAAGTGATGTCCTCAGCTTCGGGCATGGCTAGATCCAGGCGTCCAAGTGATAGCCTCAGCTTCAGGCATGGCTGGATCCAGGTGTCCAAGTGATAACCTCAGCTTCAGGCATGGCTGGATCCAGGCATTCAGGCAATGTTATCAGTACTCCCCCTCTCTCCATCTCCTGGTTTCATTCATGGGCAGGCTGCCTTCATGGTTCCCCTTCAAAATCCAGTGTGTATTTTACACTACAGCACATCTCAATTCAGGTGCTAAATTTTCATCGGAAGTACTTGATCTGTATTTCTCTTTCATAATTTCTACAGTTTATAAAAACTAGATTCACATGCCCAAGTTGTTCTGAACATGCTTAAAAGCTTTTCGGTGATTGGGTGTCTCATTTTAAATTTAAAGTAAGTAAAGTAAATAAAACAGAAAATTCAGTTCATCAGTCCACATCAGCCACATTTCAAGAGCTCAGTCGTGTTTTTTTGAGACAAAATCTCACTCTGTCGCCCAGGCTGGAGTGTAGCGGTGCCATCTTGACTCACTGCAACCTCCATCTCCCAGGCTCAAGCAGTTCTCCGCCCTCATCCTCTCCAGTAGTATCTGGGATTACAGGCATGTGCCACCATGCACAGCTAATTTTTTGTTTTTGTGACGGAGTTTCCCTCTGTTGCCCAGCTGGAGTGCAGTGGCATGATCTCAGCTCACTGCAACCTCCGCCATCTGGGTTCAAGTGATTCTGCTGCCTCAGCCTCCCAGGTAGCTGAGACTACATGTGTGTGCCACCACGCCCAGCTAATTTTTGTATTTTTAGTAGAGACGGGATTTCAGTATGTTGGCCAGGCTGATCTCGAACTCCTGACCGGTGATCTGCCCGCCTCAGCCGTCCACAGTGCTGAGATTACAGGCGTGAGTCACCACACCTGGCCCAGTAGTGTTTTAATTAACTCCTCTTGACCCCATTGGTGAGGGAGGGACCCTGCCCTAGGTTTGTGGGGATGGCCAAGCACACAGCACCAGACACCAGACACCAGACAGGTGAGGTTGATTGACAGCAGATTCTTGAATATATGATATTCATAGCCAGGTGGGGGGCAACACCACACCATAGACGGGTACATGGGTGGTGCCCTCAAGAGCAGAGTGGACACGTAGGGCTGTGGGAAACAGGCTTTGTAGCAACAACAGGTGGAGATGACCCCGGGGTGCCTTGGGAAAATGTGATTGATTTGTTTCAGCAATTCCATGGGCTGGCAGGGAACTAGAATGTGCTTCTCAGGGATAAGTAGGCACTGTGCCTGGTCCCCAGGATAAGGAGGGTTAATTGGCTGGGGGACCCTATCTGTGGGAGCAGAGGGAGCAGGAGGACTGTGGTTAGGCCATTTGAGGCCCTCCCACTTTTACCAAATGTCAAGGCAGCACACAAAATTGAGTCTTGGCTGGGTGCAGTGGCTCAATCTATAATCCCAGGACTTTGGGAGGATCTCTTAAGCCCAGGGGTTCAAGACCAGCCTAGGCAATGTGGTGAAACCCTTTCTCTACAAAAACAAAAACAAAAATTGGCCAGGCATGGTGTCACACACCTATATTGTAGTCACAGCTACCCAGGAGGCTGACGTGGGAGGATCACCTGAGCCCAGGAGGTCAAGGCTGCAGGGAGCTGTGATGGCACCACCGCACTCCAGCCTGGGTGACAGTGAGATCCCATCTCAAAACAATAAAATAGGCCAGGTGCAGCGGCTCACGCCTGTAATCCCAACACTTTGGGAGGCTGAGGCCGGTGGATCACCTGAAGTCACGAGATCAAGACCAGCCTGGCCAATATGGTGAAACCCCGTCTCTACTAAAAATACAAAAATTAGTCGGGTGTGGTGGCAGGTGCCTGTAATCCCAGCTACTCGGGAGGGTGAGGCAGGAGAGTCACTTGAACCCCAGGAGGTGGTGACTGCAGCTAGCCAAGATTGAGCCATTGCACTCCAGCCTGGGTGACAAGAGCAAAACTCCATCTTAAAAATAATTTTTTTTTAAACAGAATAAAATAAAATAAATTCAAAAAATAAAATTGACTCTTGATTTCCCATGTGCCTGATGACTGTCACATTGGCAGTACCCATTTCTATAATTTATTATGTTTAGTGTTATATCTGTACCCCCAACCCCCTACACAAGAATGTAATGTGCACAAGGATAGGTGTTCCTTTTTTTTTTTTCAGAGGTGAGATCTCGCTCTGTCACCCAGACTTCAGTGCAGTGGCGCGGTCATCTCTCACTGCAGAAGCATAGGCACTTTTACCTATCCTCAGCACCTAGAACAGTGCCTGGCATACACTAGGCACTCAGTAATTGCTTGTTGAGCTAATGATTGAAATGACAAAGCCAGGCCAGGCAGGGTGGCTCACGCCTGTAATCGCAGCGCTTTGGGAGGCCAAGGTGGGCGGATCACGAGGTCAAGAGATCGAGACCAGCCTGGCCAACATAGTGAAACCCTGTCTCTACTAAAAACACAAAAATTAGCTGGGTGTGGTGGCACGTGCCTCTGGTCCCAGCTACTCATGAGGCTGAGGCAGAAGAATCACTTGAACTCAGGAGGCAGAGGTTGCAGTGAGCTGAGATTGTGTCACTGCACTCCAGCCTGGCGACAGAGCAAGACTCCGTCTCAAAATAAAAAAAAAAAGAAAAGAAATGGCAAAGCCAGTAAGGGTTTGATCCTTCCCAGCCTCACCCAGGGCGGACCTCTCTGAACCACAAGCCCTGGGGATCCGTGGAACTTCCCCGCCCCCATCCTTCCCCATCACACTCCGTCGCTTGGCCCGCGTATCCTCACCCCTCCTGCCTCCCTGCTCCAGGAGCTAGAGGCCCACCTTGAGGCGGAGGAGGGGGCACGGCAGAAGCTGCAGCTGGAGAAGGTGACGACAGAGGCAAAGATGAAGAAATTTGAAGAGGACTTACTGCTCCTGGAAGACCAGAACTCGAAGCTGAGCAAGGTTGAGGGCCTGAGGGCAGCGGGGAAAGTGGGGAGGGGATGCACTGGTGGGTTAATGAATGGGAAACGTCAAGCCATGGTGTTACCACGTTGCAGTTCACAGGTGTGCACTGGTGGGGATGGGATGGGTCTGTAGACCCCAGGGAATGGGAAGAAGAGGGAGAGGGTGGGAGAGGAAGGTCAGAGAAGGGTGAAGAGGAGCAGAAACAGGAGAGCAACATCAGAAGTTGCAGGTCAGGTGGGGGCTGCTCCTGGCCCAGCTCCTGACCGCCCCCCACCCCTCAGGAGCGGAAGCTGCTGGAAGATCGCCTGGCCGAGTTCTCATCCCAGGCAGCTGAGGAGGAGGAGAAGGTCAAGAGCCTCAATAAGCTACGGCTCAAATATGAGGCCACGATCGCAGACATGGAGGGTGAGCTCCCGCCCAGCCAGTGGGGAGCTGTAGGGGTCTGTGTGTGCTCTGATGAGAGGCATCAGACAAGCCCCATGTGCTACGGGGCCTCCGCGGATGTGTCTGCGAAATAGGATTGGAAAGAAGGCTCAGGGCGGATTGCATGTCCTCCTGGCCCTTGAGTTCTTTATGCATCTCTAAGTCCAACTCGCTTTCCCTGCTTGCTGTCCTGAGTTGCCCTGCTTTCTTTCCCTCTGACCGCCCCACCGTCTGTCTGTCTCGGACACCTTTTTGTCTCCCTGTCCCTTGCTGTTGACTTAGAATCAGAAACAGAAGGGAGGGGCCACAGGGAGGAGGTAGAGCTGTGGACACAGGGCAGAGAGAGTCAGAGGGAGGAGACATGGGCTGTCAGTCTGGATGAGGAGAGGTCAGAGAGTGGAGGCTTGGGCTGTCAGTGGGGATGAGGAGGAGAGGAGAGAGGGAGGAGGCATGGGCTGTCTGGGGATGAGGAGGAGAGGTCAGAGGGAGGAGGCTTGGGCTGTCAGTGGGGATGAGGAGGAGAGGTCAGTGTCTGGCTGAGGGTCTAGGACAACACTGTGGGACAGTCCCTGAGAGAGATGGGGAAGGCGGGAGAAGGAAAAGGTGTTAAAGGAGGTGCTGAGCTTAGCCTTATATGCAGCTGGGGTTGGTGGTCTCTGTGGGAGCGGCTGGGTGTGCAGGCCTGGAGCCCTCATGCATGGCCCCCGCCTCTGCCTCCAGACCGCCTACGGAAGGAGGAGAAGAGTCGCCAGGAGCTGGAGAAGCTGAAGCGGAGGCTGGACGGGGAGAGCTCGGAGCTGCAGGAGCAGATGGTGGAGCAGCAACAGCGGGCAGAGGATCTGCGGTCCCAGCTGGGCCGCAAGGAGGAGGAGCTGCAGGCCGCCCTGGCCAGGTGCAGGGTGGGGTGGGCTTGGTGGGGTAAGCAGCACGGGTGCGCGGCCAGCCAGCATGGGGTGCCCAAGTCAGATGCTCCTGAACCCCGCTGGAGCCACTCACCAGCCGAGACAAGCCACATCCCCTCCAAGCCTTAGTGTCCCCTTCTGTCAAATGAAGACAGCAAGAGTTCCAGGCCCACTAGGTCAAGGGAAGAGTGAAACAAGACTCTGTGTGTCTGGTAACTTGCATAACACTCAACGCACAATGGGAACAAGAAAATGCTATTTCTAGGCCAGGGGAGGTGGCTCACACCTGTAATCCCAGCACTTTGGGGGGCCACGGCAGGCGGATCACTTAAGGTCAGGCGTTCGAGACCAGCCTGGCCAACGTGGCGAAACCCTGCCTGTACTAAAAATACAAAAATGAGCTGGGTGTGGTGATGTGCGCTGTAATCCTAGCTACTTGGGAGGCTGAGGCAGGAGAATCGCTTGAACCCAGGAGGCAGAGGTTGCAGTGAGCCGAGGTCACACCACTGCACCCCAGCCTGGGCAACAGAGCAAGACTGTGTGTAAAAAAAAAAAAAAAAAAGGTGATTTCTCCCTCTCCCCTTGCTTGGCCTTCCCACACCAAAGAGCCCAGAATCAGCCGAGATTTGACAAGTGGCCCGGCTATGTTAGGAATCTTGATAATTATACTTACACTCGTTTACAATAATTGAGCTCCTACTCTAGGCCAAATGCAGTGCTTAGTACCCCACATGCTTCTTACGCACTGTGCTCCATGCAATCTCAGACACCCTTGATCACGGCTACAGCTTCCTTTCAGAGATGTTAACACGTGAAAAGCTGTGCATCTTACACTTGATGGAATGTGTGTGTGTGTGTGTGTGTGTGTGTGTGTGTGTGTGTGTAAGAACACACATCTTTTTTTTTCTTTTTGAAACGGGAGTCTTGCTTTGTTGCCCAGGCTGGAGTGTAATGGTGCGACTGCAACCTCCACCTCCTGGGTTCAAGCGATTCTTGTGCCTCGGCCTCCCAAGTAGCTGGGATTACAGGCACCCGCCAGCATGCCCGGCTCATTTTTGTATTTTCAGTAGAGAGGCGGTTTCACCCCGGCTGGTCTCAAACTCCTGACCTCAGGTGATCCATTCACCTCGGCCTCCCAAAGTGCTTGGATTACAGGCGTGAGCCACCGCGCCCGGTCATGAACACACATCTTTGAGTCTGACCTCTGGGTTCAAATCCTGGCTTCCCCTCTTTCTAGTCACGTGACACAGCTCCCTAGCCTCAGTGTTTTAATCTATAAAATGGGGGAATTATAGACGCTACTCCTAGGGTTAGTGCGAGGGTTGAAGAAGAAAGTGCTCCTCAGACGCTTGGCATGCTCAAAGCCCTCAGTAAATGCTGGATGTTTCTGTTACTACTTTTATTACTCTTGTTAATTTTTTTTTTTTTTTACTGAGGTGAAATTCACATAAAAGTCATCATTTTTTAAATGTACAATTCAGTGGATTTTGCGCACTCACGATGCTGTGTAACCATCACCTCTAAGTCTAGAACATTTTCTTGTTTTTTTAGATGGAGTCTCGCTCTGTCTCCCAGGGTGGAGTGCAGTGGCATGATCTTGGCTCACTACATCCTCTGCCTCCGGGTTCAAGCGATTCTCCTGTCTCAGCCTCCTGAGTAGCTGGGACTACAGGTGCCCACCACCACGCATGGCTGATTTTTGTATTTTTAGTAGAGATGGGGTTTTGCTTTTTTGGCCAGGCTGGTCTCGACCTCCTGACGTCAAGTGATCTGCCCGCCTCAGCCTCCCAAAGTGGTGGGATTACTGGCATGAGCCACTTCGCTGGCCTCTGGAACATTTTTATCACCCCAGAAGGAAACCCTGTACGTCTTAAGCAATTGTGGCCAGGCACAGGGACTCATCCCGTAATCCAGCATTCTGAGAGGAAGAGGCAGGAGGGTTGCCTGAACCCAGGAATTCGAGACCAGCCTGGGCAATATAGTGAGACCCTGTCTCTACAAAAAATTAAAAAACTTAGCCAGGCATGGTGGCATGTGCCTGTAGTCCCTGCTATTTAGAGGGCTGAGGTTGGAGGATCGTTTGGAACTGGGAAGTTGAGGCTGCAGTGAGCTATGATCGTGCCACTGCACTCTGGTCTAGGTGACAGAACGAGATCCTGTCTCAAAAAAAAAAAAGGCCGCCACTCCCCATCCCTCCTTCTCCCCGGCCCGGCAGCCTCTGATCCACTTTCTGTGTAAATAGAATTTGCCTATTCTAGCTATTTCATACAACATGTGGCCTTTCGTGCTTCTGTTATTTTTATCGCCATCTCCCCAGCAACCCGGGTGAAGGGGAATGTTTATTGCCATGTCCTCCCACAGACCAGGACCCTGCCCTTCAGAGAGGTTAAGTCCCTTGCGGGGGGCCAGGAGAGGATACAAAGCCAGGCCTGTGTGGCTCCCTGAGCCATTAACCCCCGGGTCCCAGCCGCTGCCCCTGGATCCAGGTTCTCTTTGCAATGACACCTCATGAAGGGACAGGAAGCCACATCCCTGTCAGAGTTATAAGGAGGGACTCCGGGCCAACCTAGCCACTCACGGGCCGGATGACCTCGGCAAGTGCTTTCTCCATGCTGGGCCTCAGTTTCCTCACTTGGCAGGGTCATTAAATGAGGTGATATACGTAAAGGGCTGGCATGTGGCGGCAACTTACTAAGTGTCTCTGATGACTCCTGTGGGTGTCATTCCCAGTTTACAGCTAAGAAAACTGAGGCTTAAAATGAGTCAGGTTGGGTGAAGTACTTTGGGAGGCCGAAGTGGGTGGATCACCTGAGGTCAGGAGTTCAAGACCAGCCTGACCAACATGGTGAAACCCTGTCTGTACTAAAAATACAAAAATTAGCCAGGCGTGGTGGCGGGCACCTGTATTCCCAGCTACTCAGGAGGCTGAGGCAGGAGAATCGCTTGAACCTGGGAGGCGGAGGTTGCAGTGAGCTGAGATCGTGCCACTAAACTGCAGCCTGGGTGACAGGGCAAGACTCCATCTCAAAAAAAAAAAAAAAAAAAAAAAAAAAATGATAGCGTGGCATTGGGGCCTGGCACGGGGGTCCCACCGACAGGGGAAGCTGTGGGGGGGGAATCACC
>CAUYLG010073045.1:0-85087 GCA_963573385.1 Cacajao melanocephalus
GTGGCTCCTCCGCCGGGAATCTCCTAGTCTGTGGGCAACAAAAATTCGTCTGAAAGTGCGGCGTCCACTCGCTCTCTGCGCTTTCACTGGGAGCTACAATCCTGAGCTGTTGTTAATCGGCCATCTTGGATCTCTCTCTCTTATCAATGAGTTTTAAGAGTTCTTTATATGTTTGGATACAAGTCCTTTATCAAATATGAGTTTTGCCAATATTTTATGTATCCTGTCTTTTCATTGTCTTAATAATGTCTTTCACAGGGAAGAAGTTTTTAATTTTGATGAGGCCCAGTTTATCAAATTTTTACTCTTATAACATGTGTTTTTGGTGTGGTATCTGAGAACTCTTGGTCTATCCCAAGGTCACAAAGATTCTATTTCTTCTTCTCAAAATATTATAAGTTTTACATTTTAAATTTAGCCTTATGAACTATTTTTAGTTTGTTTTTGTATAAAAATAATTTAGGTTCATTTTTAAAACATATGGATGTCCAAATATTCCAGCACCATTTGTTGAAAGACTACCTTTTCTCTTGTTTCCTTTGAATTTTTGTCAAAAATCAGTTGATTCTATTTGTGTTAAAATGCTTCTTGTTCTCTATTTTTTCCATTGATCTATGTGTCCATCTCTCTGCCAATACAATAATCACCTTGATTTTTTTTTTAGAACTGAATAATAAGCTTTAACATCCAATAGAGTAATTCCTCCAAATATCACACCGTGTTGATATAGTTAATAGTAAGTCTTAAAATAAGATACTATGAGTTCTCCAACTTCATTCATTTTGAATATTATTTTGGACATCCTAGCTCCTTTGCCTTCTATATGAATTTAAGAATCACCTGGTTAATATCTAGAAAAAAATCCTGCTGATTTTAATTGAGCTTGCATTGAATTTATGGATCAATTTTGGGAGAATTAATATCTTAACAATGTTGAATCTTCCAATCTGTGAACATGGCTCATATCTCCATATATTTAGTTTTTCAAGTCTTTCATATATGTTTCATAGCTTTTGGTATATATACCTTGAACATATTTTGTTAGTTTTCTATTTCATTTTTTATGATACAGTTAAAAATTGTACTATTTTTTAAAACTTTGGATTTCTAATTGTTCGTTGATAATATATAGAAATGCAATTAATTTTTGTATATTGACAATTGATTCAGAGACCTTGATAAACTCATTTGTTAGTTTTAATAGTTCTGTTGTAGATTCTAGGGAACTTTCCACAGAGACAATTTTGTTGTGTATAAATAGAGATAGCTCTATTCCTTCTTTTACATTCTATATGCCTTTTATTTCTTTTTCTTGTGTTTTTGCACCAGGTAAAATTTCCAGTATGATATTAAATAGGAGTGGTGACAATGGAGATGCTTGTCTTTTCCATGGTCTTAAAGAAAAAGTATTCAATCTTGTATATTAAGTATGATGTTAGTTATAGATATACTTTATTAGATTAAGGAAGTTCCTTCTATTCCTAGTTAGCTGTGAGTCATTTTTAAAAAGTTTTATTGAGGTACAATTTACATAACACAAAATTCACCTATTATAAGCATACATTTAAATAATTTCTTATAGAGTTATGAAACCATCAAATCCAGTTTTAGAACATTTTCCCCTACCCCCAGTTCCATGAATCCCCAATCCCAGGAAACCTGCTTTCATTGTCTTTTCCTGGACATTTCATATCAGAAGGAAAACACTGCCTTGTATTCCTGTATTTGGTCGCTTGTTGTGGGGGAATCACCCCCTTTCAGTGCAGCTAGGCCTTCCAGTGTCTTTAGGTTGGTGAATAGAGTTTCCAATCCATAGAGTACAAAAAATGCTTTCCAGGCAGGACTGGTTGTTGTGGTGGGGTCACCCTGCTTATGCCACTGAGGCCACTGGGTGTCTCTAGGTGAGAAAAGAAACTCTCTGGCCCATAAGAATGAAATGCGCTTTCTCTGGTCACTTATCATTACTGGGGCTCCTACTTGATCACCCTTGCCAGTGCCACTGGGCCCAACTGGAGTAATCGGCATGACTCTGAACTGATCTGGAGAAGGCATGAGCCTACCTGCGTAACCTTTATCTAATATGTTAGGGTCAGGAGATGTCAGGCCTATTTGCCTTCTGTTGCTGGGTGAAGGGTGGTAAGATGCACAACTGCTATGTTGTTCTTCCAGTACTAGGGTCCGTAGCCAGTCCATCTTCTTTCTACCATTCAGAGTCCTCCTATGGTTGCCTCTTGTGTTATGTTATAGTTATACTTAGCAAAGACAAGTAGCAAGAGATGAGTTTATGTCCTCCTCTTGTCTGAATCAAAGTCCCTAGACCATTTACATTTTAATGTAACTATGTATGTCAGGACTTAAGTCTTCCATTTTGGTTTTGTGTGTGTGTGTGTGTTCTGTTTGTTCCCTTTGCTTTTCATTTCTCTGTTTTATTCTTCCTTTAGTTCACTTCAACATTTTTTTTAATTGGCTTTGATTCATCTCTAGTGTTCTTGAGTGTATCTTTTCATATAAATTTTTCAGTGGTTGTTCTAAGCATTACATTATGCATACATAAATTATCAATATCTACAGACATTTTAATGGTTTGAGTGAGGTATAGAAATCTCATATCCCTTTAAATTCCTATTCTTTCCCCCATTTATAATTTTCTCAAATATTTCCTCTGTATACATTAAGAACCACATCAGACAGTATTATAACTTTTATTTCAACTATCAAATGTAATTCAGAATATTTAAGTGGAGAAGGGAAGTCTATTGCATTTACCCACATTTTAAGTCTTCCATTGTTCTTTCTTCTTTCCTGATGTTCCCAAATTCATTCTTTTATGATTTTTTTTATGCTTCAAGAACTCACTTTAGCCATAGCAAAGGGATACTAGTGACAAATTCTCTTAGTTTTCCTTTGTCTGAGAAAGTCTTGATTTCCACTTGTTTCCTGAGAAATATGTTCACTGGGTATAGAGATCAGCCTATAGTTTTCTTTTTTGTCATTTTATTGTCTTCATTTTCCTTTGAAGTAAGACTCAAAGCCCTTGCAGGGCTGCATCCTAGCGTAACACTAGAGTAGTAATTCTCAGTATTTTATGTTATATTTTAGAGCTGTTATTCACATATGAGAGGGTGCCTCTGCAGTTGTGCAAAATAAACAGCCCACTGCTGAAGGTAAAAGGAATTGGAGAGGTTTTAGGAGTACAAGTGGACATTTTAACAGGCACTGAAAGAATGGGAGAGGGAACTGACAAGTAAAATGATAACTAAATGTTGTTGATGGTCCAGCTGAGAAAACAGGCTTTCTCTTTGTAGTGGCTTCAATCCGCATAGCTGGGTGGTTTTCTTTCGTAGTCTGGAATAGGGGACAGTTGGAGGCAGCAGTGAGAGGATAAATTTAAGGAAAGCTTAAAAAAATTTATTCTTGTCTCTTCTCCAATTGCCTACCTACATTATCTACCCTTCACTACAGAAATTAGCAGAAATATCTCCAACCACACAGTTATCAGTGTATGGAGGGTATATCAGAATATATCAGGGCAGCAAAAAGCCCTGCTTGATTGAGGAGTGGGAGGCTATTGAAAATGATGGGGACTCCCTTGCTCCATTGTTCATTCACTCCTCCACCCTTTTCAAGTTCCCAAAGTTGATGGATTACAACCTGGGACACTGATACCTCCTAGCATTGCTTCTTTCAAACAAGTTTTAAGATGAAGCCTTGATCACAGCAGTTGCTTATAGAGTGGCAGCAAATGGGAATGATGAACATGTTCTGTGCTATATGGGGCTCTCCTTTCCTCACTCTTCAAACACAATGAGGCTGACATAGAGTAACACAGAGAAGGTAAAGTGCATGCATGTGCACACACGCACACACACACACACACACACAATCATAGAGTTTAAAAATAAACTCAAAGTTTTCAGAGAGAATAATCAAGTCCTCTGCAAAGAAAGGAATTAAATTGACAACAGACTTTTAGCAATACTGAATACAAGAAGACAATTGAGTAATATTTTTAAAGGACGGCACCTATAATGTTAAAATGATTTGAACCTATAATCTTATATTCAGCCATTTTTAAATATTTATTTTTCTTTATTTTTTAAGATGAAGTCTCACTCTGTTGCTCAGGCTAGAATGCAGTGCTGTGATCTCAACTCAATGCAATGTCTACCTCCCAGGTTGAAGCCATTTTCATACTTCAGTCTCCCAAGTAGCTGGGATTACAGGCGTGCATCACCACGCTCGGCTAATTTTTGTATTTTTACTAGAGACGGGGTTCCACCATGTTGGTCAGGCTGGTATTGATACCCTCACTTCAAGTGATGCACCCGCGTCGGCCTCCCAAAGTGCTGGGATTACAGGCATGAGCCACCGTGCCTGGCCCATTTTTTAATTTAAATGTAGCATAGCAATAAAGATATTCTGTGGCATACACTATCTCAGAAGGTTTGCCACACAAAGACCCTCATTGAAGACAATTTTGGAGGAAGTCTTCAAATTAGAAAGGAGAAAATATAGAAGTATACATTGGTGGTATAGTTTATTGCTGACTTTATAAATACTGAGCAGAAAAGAAGAAAAAGTATATATCCATAGTAACTCTGAAAAGATATTTTTAAACATTAGCAAAGTGATGAGGAAGGTGTGGTGGGACCCAAAGAACATGAGAACATTTTCGAGTACTTTTAATGTTAAGAGAAAAATGTAGATACTGATAAATTTAAGAAACTAATATGGTTAAATTAACATGGGTGTTTGTTAGTTAAGGGCAACTACAGTAAGAACCAAAATGACAGGTATAACTTGTAAATCAAAAGAAGAAAATTCAATGTATTTTCTAGAAAATGGGAAAGAAGGAAAAGATAAATGATTCAAAAATTATTTACAATGTGGATTTCCTCTAAATGTTGAAAACATCCACTGTGTGGTCCTGGGTGATAGTGGTTGAAGTGAAGTAGAATTGAAGCATTCAACAGAACTGAGAAGTTAAGGTGCTGGGTGACATGTCTGCAAGGATACCATTACCAGAGCTGAGAAAAGTTTATCCTCCTTTAAGACTTCTGTCTTTGCATTTTCCTACCCTCTATCCTCTTGGTCAAACCCTATAAATTATGGGGAATGAGAAAATTAACAATTTTCATCACAGAGGGCTGTATGGGAAGCAGAATCTTCAGTAGAGTGCCAGGTCTCAATTACAGATGTACAGGAAATGTTCGAATAAGAGGGATGACAACATTTCTGTATATTTTCATAGGCTGAGCTTATTATACTGTGCAACAGGGCACCAGGGAAAATTGTGGAAAGGTTTAAAAGGAGGGGAATCTGTGATGGAAGATAACTGGGGAAGGAATTCATAATTACGAGAGTAGAAAGAGGATAGGTGATAGTGTGAGGAGGTGCTTGCCTTTGGGTGGTGTCTAGGGATTACAGGGATAAAACGCATAGATGAAATTGGCTGCTCACAAACTCCCCAACATTACTTCACATTATTTTGTACCCAGAATGAGCTGAATCGTTAGACGATAAACAACCAACACCCCGAACACTGTCCCACCCCCTCACTGTAGTTTATTGCTGTGTTCAAAGCAGAGATAAAGCCTCCTCCAGTCCTCATTCTTCCTTTCATCTCTTTTCTTCCTCTCCCATTTCTCACTTCTCCTCACATCCCCATATCCTATCACTACTTACTGCCGCTGGACAGTTCAGTGGCTAGACCAGATAATACCTACTGTAACCATTGGTCAACTCATAGGACTTTAGACAAAGGTTGCCACCTTGTGGTCAGAGGCAAAAATAACCAAGGGTCTTGGGTCTCCAACTTGAGTCCACATCAGAATCACCTAGAGGGCTTGTTAAAACAGAGTGCTGGGTCCCAATCTCACATTTGCTTATTTAGTAGGTCTGGGTTGGGACTTAAAAACTTGTATTTCTAACATGTTCCCAGATGATGCTTCCATTGTTGCTTCAAGGACCACACTTTGAGAACCACTGCTTTAGACAAATCTTTTTCAGGATAGGTAGACCACCATTTGGTCATCCAAGATTGGTAGAACTAGAGTTTGAACACAGCTATGTTTGAATTAATTTTCTGCTACCTTATTATTAGGAAACGCATGTGGTACTGCTTGGGCAACAACCTCATTTGTTTTCTGTGTCCTAGACAAGGTAACTACTTAATAAAGAAAGAAGTAGCATCCACTCTCCTTGCATAGATTGAATGTACCGTGGTATGTGTAACAGTTCCAGGGCCAGGCACAGTGCCTCATGCCTGTAATCCTAACACATGGGAGGTCGAGGCAGGAAGACTGCTTGAGCCCAGGAGTTTGAAGCTGCCGTGAGCTATGATTATGCCACTGCACTCTCCAGTCTGGGCAACAGAGTAAGTGCCTGCCTTAAAAAAAAAAAAAAAAACCACCCAATTCTCCTGCTGATGGACATTTGGTTGTTTCCAAATTTTCTTGTAAATCTGCTCTAGTTCTTTGTAGATTCTGGATAGTAGCCCTTTGTCAGATGGATAGATTGCAAAGATTTTTTTTCCCATTCTGTTGGTTGCCAGCTCACTCTAATGATAGTTTCTTTTCCTGTGCGGAAGCTCATTAGTTTAATTAGATCCCATTTGTCTATTTTGGCTTTTGTTGCCATTGCTTTTGGTGTTTTACTCATGAAGTTCTTGCCTATGCCTGTGTCCTGAATGGTATTGCCTAGGTTTTCTTCTAGGGCTTTTATGGTGTTAGGTCTTATGTTTAAATCTTTAATCCATTTGGAGTTAATTTTAGTGTAATGTGTACACAATTATTAAAAAATTTTAAAGTTAACTCTCTTGTTCCAAACCCTTCTCTTGTCATTTACTGAATACCTTTGATGGAATAACTTTGATGCAATTTAATGATGCTGTAGTCTCCTGGGTGAGGATGGGTAGGATCAAAGGGAATATTAGAGGCAAAAAAAAATCCTGTTCCACGAAAAGTACTACTATGCACAACTGGGCACAGGTTCCTGCTCTCTTGGAGATTACAGTCTAGCACAGAATTCAAATATTAATCAGCTATTCATACAAGTAAATACAGAGTTATGGATGTAAAAATGCTATGAAGGAAAGATCAGCAGTGTGGTAGGCAGTGTGATTGACAGTACTTGGAAATCTTGTTCCCAGATTGTAATAATGAACTTTACAAAATTGGCTACTAACATTGTAATAATAAATTTGTTATGATTAATATTTTGACATATTTTCAAATTTATGCTTGTATACTAGAATTTCAGTATATAATGAGGATTTTTGGATCTGGCCTTAGCTTTTGCTTAATATTGATTTTGATACCTAGCCAAGCATCACTTGGCTAAACTGCAGATTAAGTGAACCTCTACCACCTGTCTTGTACCACCTTGCCTCTCTGTGGGTGACAATTTTTGAGATGGCCTTTATGATCCCCACCTCCTGGTGTTCACACCCCTGTGTAATCCCCTCCCCTTGAGTGTGAGTGGGATGTGTGGCTTGATTTTAAACAACAGAATATGGCAAAGGTGACTGTGATGTCACTCCTGTGATTACAATATATGACTCCATCTTGCTAGCAGATTTTAAAGTCTTTCTTTCTCCATTGCTGGTTTGGAAAAAGCAGCCTGCCATTAAGTCTTAAAGCCACAAGGAAAGAAACTGCCGAGAACTGGAGTGAGCTTGGAAGTGGACCCTTCCCTAGTCAAGCTTCTAAATGAGAGCCCAGCCCTGGCTAAGACCTTGACTGTAGTCTTAGAGAGGACCCAGCTAAGCTGTTCCTTGAAATAAAAAACTATGAGATAGTAAATGTGAGTCATTGAAAGCCATTTAGTTGTGTTAGCATAGTAAAGGAATACACCTCAGCACTTCAACCCCTTTGACTTATATTCAGCATTCTTAGTCTCTTAAATGTCACTCCCTCTACCTGGATTGTTCCCTCCCCTTCTTCACTTCACTTTTGCCTAACTAACTCTTTCAGGTTTTAACTGAATTGTTACTTCCTTTGGAAAGATTCTCTTAACCTCCATTTTGGAGATTTTTCTTCCTTAAAGAAATTGGATTGACAAAGTTGACACACTGGTTTTAAGTCATCCTTATAAAATGTGAAAAATTCCCAAATAATATTTTTTCCTAAAGGAATCATGAAATTATTAACTAAAATGTAATATGTATGTAAAGAAGGTTATTTTTGTTACAGTTGTGAATGCTAATACCTCAAACAAGTCTACAGTTTAAAATTATAATATACTTGGATCTCTATTATATAAATTTTAAAAGACTGTCTCCAAATTGATGTAATATTCTCCCTAAGGTTATTTAGTGAGTGTATACTCCCACAATTTATATTAACTGTCAATCTACTTCCATATTTAACCATTTGGAAGTTAAGTTTTATAGAGATAAATTTAACAGTTCTTACAATCAGCATTATTGTATTTTATTGTTGCAAGAATAGATATACATTTATTTTTGACTGATTGATATAATTGAAACATATAGAACATAAGGGATTTTCTCTCCAGTATTATCTAGAATGCTTAACTATGTTTTAAAGTGAATATTAAAATATTAATAACCCCAAATGACTTCCATTATTCATATTACTGTCATTATTATGCAGTAGCCTAGAGGACCACCTGATCATTGATCATGCACACCATTCTTAATGTTAAAAGTAATGGTTTTGGAAGATTGTATTATTTGTTAAAAATTATTCATTTCTTCCCTACCCTATAGGTAGAGTATACCTTACTGTCCCATTG
Source organism: Cacajao melanocephalus (assembly GCA_963573385.1). Lineage (NCBI taxonomy): Eukaryota > Metazoa > Chordata > Mammalia > Primates > Pitheciidae > Cacajao > Cacajao melanocephalus. Next base: position 8,758 of record CAUYLG010073045.1, read on the forward strand.
TCCTTAGGACTGGCCAGTCAGTGACTTACTTTAGTCAATAGAATGCAAGTAGATGTGATGTGCAGATTCTAGGATGGCCTCCATGTTCCTCACCTCCTGGTATTCATGCCCTTGTATAGTCCTCTCCCTTTGAGTGTGATGGGACCTGTGGCATGCATCTAAATGAGAGAATATGGCAAAGGTAATGAAATGTCTTATTTGTGATTACATTACATTGTATAAGATCTAATCTTACTGTCAGATTCACTTTAGATACCCTCCTTACTCGCTTGATGAAGTAAGCAGCCATGTTGCCATATTGTAAGGAACTGTGGCAAGGCTTCTAGGAACTCTGAGCAGCATCTAGGAACTGTGGGCCGCCACTAGGAGGTGAGAGTGGCCTTTAGGAACTGAAAGTAGTATTCAGCTGATAGTCAGAAAGCAGGGCCCTCAGCTCTCAGTTCTACAGCCATGATATCTGCCAACAATATGAGTGAACTTGGAAGCAGATTCTTCCACAGTCAAACCTTCATATGAGATTGCAGCCTGGCTGACGCCTTGATTCCAGCCTTGTGAAACTGTTAAATAGAGGACACAGTTAAGTCATGCCTAGACTTCTGACCCACAGAAACTGTGAAGTAATAAATATGTGCTGTTGTTGTAAGCCACTGAGTTTGTGGTAATGTTGCAATAGAAAACTAATACAATGGGCATGATATACCTTACATCAGAGCAGACTTTTAAATATCTTTTCATCGTTCGGCTCTGTCTCTCTTGAGCTTTTGACTTCCATAAAGAGAAGCACATGTCCATGAGAATGGCAGTTCTTTCATCTTCGGTCCCTGAATCGGAAGATTCATGATGCTACCTGAACCCAGCTAAGGCCAGCAAAGTTGTAGCTAGCGATTAGCCTTCATGTAAGATGAAAAGAAAATGTTTGTTGTTGTAAGCCACTGAAAACTGAGGGTTGTTGGCTGCTGCAGCAAAAGCTAAGTAATTCAATGCTGAAGAAGATATTTGGCTATTCAGTGTTTAAACATCTAAGCCAAAGCCATACATGAATCTGAAAAGCAAGTTTGCCCAGATAATGAGGTTGAAGTTGATGTTGGTACATCATTAGGCATAGATAGGCATGCAGAGCCTCATAGGCAATGGAAAGTTCTTTGAAACCTATTGAAATGACCTAAGCATGAGAAGGGGTGATATAATTATATTTGGGTTTTGGCAAGATCACCCTGGCTACAGCATGAACAACAGTCTACAGAAAGCAAGAAATGACATAAGAAGAATAGTTAGGCTAACCATGTAGTTCAGAGGATAATTTTGTGGAAAAATAAGTAAATAGATTGGAGATATTTAGGAAACAGAATTGATAGGACTTGGTGATCAAGTCCTATATGGAAGGGGTGAGAAAGAGGAGGATGTCTGAGATTACTCTAAGACTTCTGGCTTTTCTAGTTGTTTGGAGAGGACTATCAATCACCGAGGGAACGAGGTTTAGGAGGGGAAAATCAAATGTTTAATTTTGGATACATGAATATTTGACTTTTGGGGTGTCATTGGCCAACCAGATATAAAGCTTTGGAGCTAAGAAAAAATCTGAACTGGAGATATAAATTTGAGAGCCAGCTTTATATGGGAGATAAACTAACCATGGGTATGTATGATTAAGAAAGAGAGAGAGTTGGGCGAGAGCATACAGTAAGAAGAGAAGAGAAGAGGGGCCTAGGACCAAGTTTTAAGAAAGTCTAACATTTAGTAATTGTATTGAGGATGATAAGCCAGTGTAAGATATCACCAGAATATGAAGCCCACAGCAAGGCCTTCATGAAATGTTACTACCCTGTATTTCTGAAGTGTTTACTATGAGTTCGAGGCACTGTGCTAAGTATTAGCAGTATAAATTAGTTTCTGCCCTCAAGAAGCCCACAGCCTAAAGGGAGACACAGAAAGTATAAACAATGATCATATGCAAATACTATACACTGTTATTAGTATATCAAAGGAATGTTTCTGAAGGAGGTAAAATCTGAGTTGACACCAAATGACACACTGGAATTAGCTAAATAGGGAACTCAGGGAGGGGGGTGGTGGATTTTCAGACAGAAAGACCAGCCTTTGTGAGTGCAGAGAGGGATGAGACCGCATGACATGTTTGCAGAACCAGCCAGAGCTAAGGATGAGTGTGAGAAGGTGTCAGGGGTTGTAGCTGGAGAAGCACATAGGAGACAGAACATGAAGGGCCTTATATGCAGGGAATCAGGACTTCATCCTCTGGGCAGCCACGCCAATTAGAGGTACCTGGGCTAGTGTGCAATTTGGGGGCAAAATTTGGAGCATGGTGTTATGCAGCTAGGCAGGTGTTTGTTCTTCAGTTTAATAACCACCAAAATATCTCCTTCACAGAACTGATAAAAGGGCACAAGGTCACAGAGTGAGGAGGGCAGAGCCAGCTCCAGGTCTAAGGGTTTTGAGTGCCATTCCAGCAAGTTCCCAAACACATGGTTTTTCTCACTCAGAGATTGTTTCAATAACAGACATGGTTTAGGCTATCTTTTGTCAAAACTGGATGTTTTTTAATAAAAGGTTTTAGTGATAGTCTGAGTTTTATGACAGGCTTATTTGATAGAACAAATTATCTACCAGCCTGTGGGAAAGTGACCAAAATTATGTTCTAAATGCATAGTATTATCCAATTTAGCCACAATCTCATTATTCTTTTCTATCTGCCCCTCCTCACTCTTACCACTGCCCATTTTTCTAAAAGAAAACTAAAGTTTCCATATTTGTAAAAAGTACTTAAATATATAGTCATTTATGAGATTTCTAAACAGTAGGTGTTTAAGCTTAGCCTAAATAAGAGTTTTTTCTCAATTAAAAGTTATCATTTATTGTATCTGCTGAGTTTGATGTGCTATTTCATCTTTATCAAATTTAAAAATGAGGAGAAATCAGGGAGCAAATTGTTATTTTTTTCAGCACTTTGACTTATTCACATTTAATCTAATGCATTTTCAAGTTGGAAAGATTTTTCACGTATGGCCTTTTCCCAGATTTTTTCCTTTGCAAAAAATACATCAACTCAACACCCAGGGAGGTGAATTCCATTAATTATCCTTTTCAGATAGAAAATCAGTAGCTGGGAGGAAAATGGGAATTCAAAGCCATGTTATTTTACTCTGTTAATGGCAGTAAACAACTCCAAAATGAAGGGTCATATTGAAGAAACTTGAGCAGTTTATAAACAGAATGTGGCCTGTTAAGGAGGAAAGGAGCTTTTACCAGGACCCCTTAGTGTTTGGCCATGTTTGAATATTGCACAGAATGGGCAAGATTTCCATGTGATATAAATTGATTTTCTTTATCAACAGTGGAATTCAACCTTTCTGTCTAAACTACTTTCAAATCCTACTTCTTCAGTGATAGTTTGTCATACTTTTGCTAGACGAATTTTTAAAAATCTCACTGCAAATCCTATTTAGTGCTAAAATAAGAATGTCTTTGGTGAAAATCTTTTATTGTATATATTTAAGGTGTACGAATCATGTTTTGACATCCATATACACAGTGAAATGATTGCTACAGTCATGCAAATTAAATATGCATTTCCTCACATACTTAACCCTCTTTTGCAGTAAGAGCACCTGAAATCTACTCTTCAAAAATTTCCAGTATACACTACAGCATTATTAACTATAGAACTTATGCTGTACATGAGATCTCTAGATTTATTCATTTCATGTAACTGCAACTTTGTATGCTTTGACCAACATCCTTATTTCTTCCACCTCCATGCCCCTGTGTGTTCGACTTTTTTTAGATTCCACATATGAGATTACGCAGTATTTTTCTTTCTGTGTCTGGTTTATTTCACTTAGCATAATATCCTCCTGGTTCATCCATTTTGTCACAAATAGCAGGCTTTTATCAAAAGGACAAGGGATAACGAATGTTGATGAGGGTAGGGAGAAAAGAGAGCCCTGGTACATTGTTGTGGGAATGTAAATTAGTGCCCCATTTTGGAAGAGTGTACACTACTCAAAATATTAAAAATAAAACTACCATATGATGCAGAGATTCTTCTTCTGGGTAAATACCCAAAGGAAATGAAATCAGTATCTTAAAGAGATACCTGCACTCTCATGTTCACTGCAACATTATTCTCTGGTGAAAATTAATGTAAAAATATTTTAGTTACTGCAGTAGCAAAGAGATGCATGGGTTTTGCCTATTGTACATAGCTGTGGAAATCAAGCGAGAATGTTTTGCATTGCCATACCAGGATAAAAAGTGATTGTGTGTGTATTTCTGTATATAAAGTATTATATAATTGTATATTTATACTTATCTATCTCTTTCATTAGGATAAAAGCCCATGAGAGTGGGGACTTTATCTATCTTGTCCACTTCTGAATCCCTGGATCACAAAACAAATTATTGGCACATGAGTTGAATGAATGAATGGCATTACACACTTACAATCCATTTTGTTTAATTTACAAACAGCAAAAATGCTACAATTCTGAATTTCAATTCAATAGAGTGTTTGAAAATCACAGAGCTGTTTTAAAGATTAAATGAAGATTTCTGTTTTAAAAATGCATATTTAGATAGAAGAAATAGTGTCAGCAAAGATACGTGAAAGTGCTTAACCTAGGGTAGGAAACTCAATAACATTTAAGTTGACTTTAACCCTAAAGATAGGTTCGAGGAGGAGTAAATGTTTTCCCTAAACAAGCCTCAAATTGGACCTTAAGTGGTTCACACGCAAAACAGGTCTTTATTGCTCTGAATGGGTTGTTTTCTCGGGAGTAGAGAGAGTCATCTGGCAGGCAGCTGACAGACTACATTGTTCTCATCAAATGGTAGTATTGAGCTTGCCAGAAAATTTTACTCACAGAAGGTGGGGAGCTCCCAAGGCTGAAACGTTTTATCTGCAGGTCCAAAAATGTCTTGACCTGGTACACAGAACAGGGTAGGTAAGGAAAGGAACCATCATTTACGGAGAACCTACCATATGAACAGCTCTACCAGAGATCTCATTTGATTCCAACTTTAGCTTTATAATTAAAGGTAGCATTCATTGAGTACTTACTGTCCTAAGTACTTTGCATGGATCAACTCAATACTTTCTGACATCAACCCAATGATTATTTTTGTTTCCACCTTTTGACAGAAGAGGACATCTAGGTACAGGGAAGTTAAACATGCTCAAGGTTACACAATGTGTAAGTGGTGGAGCCACTATGAAAGCCTACGTGGTGTGAGTTTCAGTGTCCAGGCTTGGAACTGCCTCCATAAGAGAAAGATTATTATCCTCATTATTTGCTAAGGCTCAATAAATAAAGTGACTTCTGAGGTCACATTAACAGAGCTATCTGACTCCAAAGCTGAAGATGCTTTACTTTTCCTTATATTGTTCTACTTCAATCTCACCTCAATAAAAATAAATCTAGCAGTTAACATTTATTAAACACCTACTACATGGAAGACATTATTTTAAGTGCTCATATGAATTATCTCATTTAATCATCATAGTAACACTTTGAGGTGTGGCTTTTATTAGCCCCTTTTATAGATGAACGCATTAAGGTTGAGAGGAGTCAAGTAACTTATTAAGGTGACACAGTAAGTTGGTAGAGTCGGGATTTAAAACTTGGTTTATTTGCCCAAGGAGCTGAAGTTCTTATCCATTCTACCACAATATTTACCTAGAAAGATTGCTCCTCCTTCCCAATAGTAGTCCCTCCCATCTCTGTTATTTTCGCTGAAGTCTTAGTACAAGGCAGAGACTACTCTTTCTCCTTATGCTGCTGGGTCTTCCAGGTCTTCAAGGGGAAGGTTGCAATAGCAAAGTCACTCCCAAATTCAAATGGTGCAAATATTGTACCCTTTGGATTCAGGAATGAAGTACATGCTCACCCTCAACTCAGATTTTTGTCAAGAGGAATGAGACTGATAGAAATGATCAATAGCTTTAAAAAAAACACATGTTGAGAAATAATTCATATACCATTTAGCACACCCATTTAAAATGTATACTTCAGTGGTTTCCAGTACATCCACAGAGTTGGGCAACCATGATGACAATCTAATTTTATAATATTTTCATCAGCCCCAAAAGAAACCCATGCCTATTGCCCCTGAACCCCTAGTCTTGACAACTACTAATCTGCTTTCCACCTTTACAGATTTGCCTGTTTGGGACATTTCATATAAATTAAATCATACAATATGTGGTCTTTTGTGACTGGCTCCTTTCACTTAGCATATTTTCAAGGTTCATCAATGTTGTATGTGTCAGTACTTAATCCATTTTTATGGCTAAATAATACCCTACTGTATGGATATATCAAAGCCTGTTTATCCATTCCTCAGTAGATAGACATTTGGGTCATTTCCACTTTTTGGCTATTATGAGTAATACTGCTTTAAACATTCCTGTTCATGCTTTTGTTTGAACTCCTGTTTTCAATTCTCCTGGGTATATACCTAGGAATGGAATTGCTAAGTCGTGTGGAAATTCTATGTTTAACATTTGTAGAAACTGCCAAGCTGTTTTTCAATGAGGTTGCATCAATTTACATTCCCATCAGCAATGTATGAGTGTTCCAATTTCTTCATTTCCTCACCAACACTTGTTATTGTTTGGCTTTTTAATACAGCTGTTCTAGTGGGTATGTAGTGGTATCTCATTGTGGTCTTGATTTGCATTTCCCTAATGAATAGCAATGCTTGAGCATCTATCCCTGTGCCTGCTAGTCAGCTGCGTATTGCTATAAGCTGAATGTTTGTGTCCTCTCCAAACTCATATGCTGAAGACCTAATCCCCAATGTGATGGTATATGGAGGTGGGGCCTTTGAGAGGTAAATTGGTTTAGAGGAAATCAAAAGAGTGATTTCATAATGAAATTATGATGCCCTTATAAGAAGGGGAAGAGACTAGATCCCTTTCTGTCTTTCCTGAGGACATAGCCAGAAGGTAGCCATCTGCAAACAAGGAAGTAGGCCCTCGCAAGTCATTGAATCTGCTGGCACCTTGATCTCAGATTTCCCAGTCTCCAGAACTGTGAGAAATAAATGTTTAAATGTTTGTTATTTAAGCCAATCAGTCTATGGTAGTACATTATAGCAACCCAAGCATACTAAGACACATATTTTCTTTGAGGAAATGTCTATTACAATCTGTTACCCATTTTTAATTGGTTATTTTTATCATTGAGTTGTAAGAGTCCTTTTATATTCTGAAATATTTGATATGCAAATATTTTCTCCCATTATGTTGCTTTTCTTTTCACTCTTTTGATACGGTATCTTTTTAGTACAAAAGTTTTTAATTTTGATATCCTCCAATTTATTTATATTTCTTGTATGACGTGTGTGACACTGTCACATGTGTGACATTAGGAAGACTTACTACAACATTTTCTTCTAAGAATTTTATAATTTTAACTCTTACATTTTATGATCAATTTTGAGTTGATTCTTGCATGTGATTTAAGGAAAACTTCATTTTTTCCCCATGTAGATACCCAGTTATCTCAACACCATTTGTTAAAAAACTATTCTCTCCTCAATTTCTCTTGGAATCCTTGTTGAAATTAACTAGCCACATATGTGAGAATTTATTTCTGGACTCTCAATTTAATTCCAGTTATTTATACATCTATCTTTGTGCCTTTACCACACTGTCCTGATTACTGTAGCTTTGCAGTAAGTTTTGATATGCATGAGCCCTCCAACTCGGTTCTTTTTAAAGATTGTTTTGACTATTCTGGGTCCCTTGTAATTCCGTATGAATTTTAGAATCAGCTTGTCAACTTATGCAAGGAAGCCACTGGAATTCTGATAAGGATTGGATTAAATCTGTAGATCAATTTGAGGTACACTTCATCTTAACAATACGAAATCTTCCAATCCATGAACACGGAGTGCTTTTCCATTTGTTTAGATCTGCTCTAATTTCTTTCAACAATGTTTTATAGTTTTCAATGTAAAAGTTTTGCACTTCTTTTGCTAAAGTATTCCTATTTTTTTGCTTTTTAATATTATGTAAATTGAATTGTTTTCTTAATAACATTTTACGATTGTTCATTTGATCTTGTGTTTTAACCTTGTATCCTGCAACTTTGCTGTATTCATCTAGGCAGGTAGTTGTGAGCAATATGAGAAGAGCAAAAATATGCCTGGGATAAAGAAAAAATGAATTGAGTAGATTTGGACTGTAATAATGGTTACCACGAACTGAATACTTTTTTGACAAGTCAGTACTTCCCACACTCTAATATGTACATGAATCTCCTGGAACTCTAGTTAAAATTCAGATGGCTATCACTGAGTTTGGGGTGGGCCTGGGATTCTGCCTAATAACTATTTGGATTGTTAGTGGCTTTTATTTATTATTTTTGAGTTACAATAACTCTGCAAGCTGGAAAATACTGTTCCCATTTTATAGATAAGAAAATGACCTCAGAAGTTGAGCTAGTAGCCTAGATTCATTGAATAAGTGGCAGAAGCAGGATTTGAACACAGTTAATTTTAATGCCAAAGCTGCACTCTTTCTACTCTACCACACTGGATATCTTAAGTAGGAGGAAGATAGTTGGAATGTGAACAGAATATGGATCACAAAAAAGAAAGCTTTTCAATGTCAGAGTTGCTGCCTGGAATACATTGGAGTCTAATCTTTGAGGCTGACTTGGAGAGCAGCAGATCAGCAAGACCCTTGCTTTCCAGGGAGCTGAGAGTGAAGGTGTGAGATTGGAGTATCAGCTAGAAGTAAGATGAAACTACTAGACAGAATTCAAGATTAGATGAGGTCTAAAGAACGTGGCTTACCTTCAGTCAGGCTAGATTGCAGAACTGGACTCTATACTGCTTAGGTCTATATCTGAGATTACACCATTCTTGACTTTTTCTGCATTCTAAACATGGGGTTAGACTGGTTGTGATGTTGCCACTGACTAACCAGAGAGGAAGAAATACATTAGTGAGCTAAAGGGCAGGGCTGTGTTCTTGAGGTCCTTCTAAGTAGAAAAATACCATGCTTCAATACTGTGATAACAATAGAAATAACCACTTGTTTAAACTCTGTGTTCCCTATTCAGGGTGCTCTTGAAATAAATGTCTAAAAGCTGTTCCTCTAAAAAGGCTATGGTAGATGCTGCTATTTAACTGGGGATGATGAATGGTATATCATCAATATCATCCCTCAGAGGCCAGAGTAAGGGTTTAGGGATGTGGGTAATGGTCTGGTCATATGAAGGAGAATTTTCAGCAGAATCTTTAGACTTCCATCACATGAGTCAAAACACATGAGATTTTTTCTTGTCCTTAGCACCTTTTATTGAAATATGACCCTTGATGACAATCTGGCAGGCATATCTATGTCAGCCAAGAAGGGAGTGGTGGAGGACACAAATGCAGAAACAATAAGATTTGGAAAAAGAATAGCTTCACATGGGATACATGACCCCCAACAGCTGTACAACCAACATTGGTTCTTTATCTATAGAAACTGCCCCCTGCCCCACCCCCCTCTAAAAGATCTACTAATCTTCAAATAATATATATGCTGTTGCAGAAATATTATTGGCATAGACAACTCCTCTGGCAAAGACAGTGGGAGTCACCAACCTCCAAATGGGCGGAAGTGGCCAGAAATGGGACCAGCTTCTTCCATCTGGGGCCTGCTACTGGCAGAGTAGCACCTTCAGGGAGACTTGGGTTCAGGACGTGGCTATAGTGTGCCTGGGCAGCTTTTTGGCACATGAGGTTAAATAGAAAACAGAACCTAAACCTAACCTTGAAAGAGGCTTTTCATCTTTTCACCTTCTCTCCTTTTCTCTGCTTCCAATTTCTTCCTTTCTAGGACTTTATTTTCAGTGTCTCTGTCTTATTCTGTTAGATTCTACTTGGGCATTTACGACTATATCCTGGCTGAGTCTTCAGCTGTGGGACTCAGGGAGACTCAATTATCCAGAGCTCTTGCAGGTGGCAGGGGAAGTAGGGGGACATGTGGTAGTAACTCATGCACTGACTTCTCTATCTATCAACCATCATGCTTGCCTATTACCCATGGGGGCCTGTATAAATATTTGAAGGGAGAGATCAGAAGTCAAGACCAATAACTGTCTTTGGGGATCTCCTTTGGCCTGCCTTCCAAACTGCTACTCACTGGCAGGGCTTGGAGGAGGGCTGAGCCCAGGAACTGAGAACAGGGGAGAGACACTGCATCTCAAGTAATACTGGCAGCTTTGCAGCACTATCACAAACAATGAGTCTGCCCTGGCAGGAGTGTGGCACGCCAGTGTCTGTCTAGCAGTTCACCTTTATCTACCGAGCTTCACTGCTAGGTATAGTTTTGGAGTTATTTTTTAAGTGCTTTGGCAACCTTCCCTGCATGTGAAAATGAGCATCCTGGTGTTCTGTTTCCAACTCTAGAAACTAATTTGAGGTGGGATGAAGAACAAAAATAACAGAGTCAATAGTGTTTTTGGCATCATAAACTTAAGGTACAACCAATCACATGCTGACTAGAAAAACTCAGACTATGGCCATAGTGTCCAAGTAAGTGATCATTCTTTTCCATAGGCCCATATTACCAAAAAGTTGTTCTAATCAACAAATCTGAGAATGATGGAACATATCAGCCTCATCCTCCCTATATAAGACACCTCCATTTGCTCATTGTTTGTCCTAGAGCCTGCTCAGAAGAAAAGATAACAACTATGGCCTCCATTCAAAGCATTCCCCTACCTTCTCAATCTTGGCTGGCTTGTGTAAGCCTAGACCTTGCAAGCCACCAGCCTTCCTGAATAAAGTAGAATCTTCCACTGGAGGGGAAAATGGCAGGGTTGCCATTCTAACAGTGTTTCCAGCAGCAGTACTAAGAGCAAACCCAGGGCTCCACAGAAAGGCTTACCGCACCCCCCACCCCAGGACACCCTGCTGGCCAAGATTCTCCCATTGTTTTCAAATACAATGAAGAGGAAAGGGAAGCTAGTGAAAAGTATTTGTAACAGCAGCAAAACTTCCTTGGCAAATTCTTTGGCTGAAGGAGACATCCCGGCTGCTACAGTTGACCTTCAAGGACCCTGAGGAACTCAGCAGTAACTAGCAGAGATGCCAGGCCTTGGCTGGGTTGCATGATACCAAGTATTGGCCCCAGTTAGTGCGAAACAGCTGAGCTGGATAACAGGGCAGCATTTGGCCATAACCCCGTTTTTGCCATCATCCATCTGAGGGCTACTTTTCCAGCATAGAAACTAGCTACTGGTGTCAGGGCCTTGGCAACAGCAGCAGTTTTAGTTGTTTGCATGCCTAAGATCCTGGCTGGGTCATCAGTCGCTCTGGGGAGCTGGCTTTGGCTGGAGCTCCCAGCTACCTTGAGTTTTGGTTCCCCTTAGCCAGACCACAGGCTGAGAAAGCAATGGTTAGAGGAGTTCCTCCTGAGCTCACCTCTACTTATCCCATAGCTTGGAGATGGTAGAGAAATGGCTGAACCTTTCTCTGTTTCAGGAGATTTCTTTGGTTTCAAAAAGAACTCAGTAAGAAAAACTTGAACCCTGCTGGGGAATGCTAAACTCACAGTCACTTAGATTTCAGGGAAGCACAGGGCCAGGCCACTGTAGGGAGGCTCTGAGTTCAAGGGGAGAACTCCTTCCTCGACATTGGTAGCGATGGTAGGAACTATTCTATGCCTTGGCACTTGCTTACCTAGGCATGGTGGATTCAGGCTGATCTGCAGAAAATGCTTTCCTTCTGGGCTAACTTTTCTCTCTCCAACTTCCCTCTTCTCGCCTTACTAGTTTAAAAAGAAAAAAATAATCAAAACAAAAAATAAATAAAATCAAAATGTCATTTAAAATATAACAATAAGAACCACCTCCCCCAGTAATGAAACCTATATCTAAAAGTCAGCTTTAGTAGAGCTATTAATGGCCCATATGGTGAAGCCCTGGGGTAGGCACCTGGGGTAACCCCCAGCAATGAAAAGGAAAGACGAAACAAGAGGTGGTAGGACCAAAGTCTTAGGACAGGAAGAGGGTCATACTAGCCAGGGCTAAGAGTAGGATTCTTCCCCTGAACTTGCTGCTGGGAAAGGTGAGGGTAGAGCGGATTTAAACCTGGTTCCTTCCTGAGGGGCACCTGGGAATACTCAACCTTTCCTTGCATTTTGTTCAGTATAATTCCTCCTTCCGTGCTTTTCCCTGCAAAGCTTGGGTGAGGCCCTGAAACTGGTGCCAGGTGAATGCCCTCAAGGCAGCCAGCTCTCTGTGAGAAATGGCTGGGCCACAAGCCCTGGGGCAGAGTAGAGCTGCAAGGAAGCTTCCCTCTGAGCCTTTAGAGGCTGTTGATGATATGGGTGGGTGATGAGCACTTGATGTCTTTGGTGTCCTAGTACAAAGCAGAATGAAGGCACTTAGTTGGCTCTCTGTGCAGCAAGTACTTGCCCTTGGCAACTGTGGGAAGGAGAGTGTGGTTATAAGATCACACCTTACTGCAGCTCCCTTGGGTAGAAGCCTGTGGCTTCCCCAAGGTCTCCTAGCTGGTTAGGACCACTGCTAGGGAAGGGGCAGTGAGAGACATCCAGGGTAGAGGGCTGGAACAAACTGCTAATTGCTATCTATTTGCTGAGAAACTGCCAGCAAAGAAGATTGAAAGCACTTCCCACTGTGGCTGGGCAGGGATGCTGTGGCAGACTGCTGGCAGAATTAGAAATTGCTGGGCCCCAGGAGTAGACTCTCCCTGAGACATTTGAGTTGCTCTTCCCCGAGCTTGATCTTCTCCTCCAGCTCTCGCTGTTCAATGATGAGAGCAGATTTCATCTTGACAAAGTGCTGGTAATCTTGGAGCTGGTCCTGAGGCAGGTAGCGGGAGACCATGCCAAATACCAACTTCTCTCGGTGGTCCACATGCTCCTTCAGCTCCTTGGCATCTGCCAACTGCCCCGTCAGCTGCTGCTTCTTCTCTATCAGCACCAACTGGGAAAGCAAAATACCAATTAAGGCTCTTCCAATTACCAGGCATCTGTCTAACAGTGCTGTCTAGCAGTACTCCACCAGAGATGCTGTCACAAAGCAACTATCCATTCTGCTAATTCATCAGTCCTAGATTTTCTGCCCTAAAATCCACCTCCATGCAAAAGCCTTTGTTTCCAGTAGCAGGAGGGTAAACATGACAACAATTCTGGACAGGGGATGTGAAATCACCTCTTTCTATCTTTTTAAGGCTGTCTTCAATGTAGGGACCACCATTGGGCTTGGGGTGGAGGAAGGCTCGGACAAAGCCAGCCTGTGTCCCTTTCATCTGGTGAACAACTGTCAGTGTGGAGGTGCTTTCTGTATGGTGTGTGTGTCTCTGTGTGAGTGGATATGTGTGAGTGTATGTGTCTGTGTAGATCTGTATATGTATGTGCACATGTGCCTCTTGTTGTGGATTCAAAGGTATATCCAAAGCCACTTGTATAGGAAAAGGTGATGCAATTTTGGTTCAGGAATATATGCATAGTGACTCAACCTGTGAAACTGACAGCTTTCCAATATCAACTACTTGATGAGATCTACCCCTCCAAAACTGCTGCTGCTACTACTACTACTGGGAGCTAGTATTGATTCAGTGTTTACCCTGTCCCAGGCCCTGTTTTATGTAATTAACATAAACTAATTTAATTCTCACAATAATCCCGTAAGGCAGGAAGAACGTTCACCCCATTTTATAGATGGAGAGATTGAGGCAGAGTAATGTTACGTGAGTTGTCCACAGTCACACAGCTAAGAAATGGTAGAGCAAGAATTTCAGGGCACTTAAAAGCCAGTGTTCACACTCTTATTTTTTCTTTTTTCATATTTCTTTTTTGTTTTCCTCTGTCACCCAGGCTGGAGTGCAGTGGCATAATCTTTGCTCATGGCAGCCTCTGCCTCCCAGGCTCAAGCAAGCCTTCTACCTCAGCCTCCGGAATAGCTGGGATTACAGGCATGCGCCACCACACCAGGCTTATTTTTGTGTTTTTAGTAAAGATGGGGTTTCATTAAGTTGCCCAGGTTGGTCTTGAACTCCTAGACTGAAGCAATCTGCCCACTTTGGCCTCCCAAAGTGCTGGGATTACAGGCATGAACCACTGCGCCTGTCCTCAGCGCTCACACACTTTTAACCCTATCCTCTACTGTTTCCCATATAGCCCAACTTTTTGAAAGAGAGAGCCCTGAGAAGAAACAAATGGCATTTCCCTCTACCCATACCCCAGAAACTCCAACTCTACCTTCTCCTGGGTGGCCTCTGAATCGATGCTATTGAGAGCATTCTCTACCCGGGCCAGTCGTCCAGAGAGTGACAGCAACAGGTTGACCACTTTATCCAGGTCCCCAACAAACAAGCGGTATTTTTCAAATTCATTGGATTTGCAGATGGCTTTTAAGTTGGCTTCCACCTCCTCCCCAAGGGCAGAATTGGCACTGATGTCCTCTAGCAGCCCTCGCTGGGCCTCCCGCAAGACAGAAAGTTTTCTGCTGATGCTTTCAATAAGCTGTACCTAGGGGAATTAAACAGAAGAAGACAAAGGATGAGAGTGGGGACCAATAGAAACTGATTTGTGTCTGTAACCTCTGTTTTGGAATACAAGGGAGAGACAGTGGGCTCTATCCTAGTCACTGGAAACAAAGGAAACGGGCAAGTCATGAGCAACTCCAGTCTTTTGGGCAAGCACCTTCTTTCCGTCTGGTAGGGATCTCCATGTCACCACCAAACTTTTTGGTACTTGGTAAGTGATACCCATACGCTAAGCTTCATCTACCAAATGCAACTTAATATAATAAATACTTGCTGGAACTGTTCTTTTTTTTTTTTTTTTTTTTTTTTTTGAGACGGAGTCTTGCTCTGTTACCCAGGCTGGAGTGCATTGGCATGATCTTAGCTCACTGCAACCTCTGCCTTCCAGGTTCAAGCGATTCTCGTGTCTCAGCCTCCTAAGTAGCTGAGATTACAGATGCACGCCATAGATATCAGGCTAATTTTTTTTTTTTTTTGTATTTTTAGTAGAGACAGGGTTTCATGACATTGGCCAGGCTGACCTCAAGTGATCAGCCCCCTTCAGCCTCCCAAAATGCTGGGATCACAGGTGTGAGCCTCCGCACCCAGACCCTTCCTGGGACTATTTAATAAATAGGAGCTATAGTCCTTTTGAGAGCCTAGGTTGGATAAGCATTTGCCCTAAGGTATTTGCCTATCACTTCATTCATTCTTCTTCAATCCATTTAAGTACCTCTCATGTTCATGGCACTGTGCAAGGTGTTTGCTTCCTCAGCTTGGCTTTTGAGGCCTTTTGGATAAAACTGTGAGTTCTGGAGTTATAATGACTGGGTTTGACTTCTAGCTCTGTCACTTCCTAGCTGTGGGACCTTGGGTGACTTGACATTCTTGAGCTTCACTTTCTTTATCTGTAGAATGGGGGTAACTGCTGTACCCACTGCATTGGGTCATAATAAGGAGTCAATGAGATGATGCATGCAAAGTGCTTGGCTGATAGTAAGTGCTCCATAAAAGCTGGGCTGCTATTATTTATTATTCACTCTGGCCCCACCTTGCCATTCTAATGTCACTCCTCAGAGTCTTTCAGAATTAGCTCCTCACTCTCCTCTGTGTTCACAACACTCATTCTTGTGTTCCTGAGTAGTTTACGCGGTTCCACCTATTCTTTATCTTTTTCTTCATTTTGGTCATTCCTAAATTTCTTTAGGGGACAGCTCTGCCCCTCCTCTCCCCTACAGGAAGCCCTCCTCTGTAAGTCTTCTCTCAGTGATCTTGTTTTGTCTGAGCTTTTAAGTATTTTAGAATTAGAACCCTACAGTGTAATTTGAAGTTCTTCACTTTCTATTCCGTGTGTGTGTCTGATCCCTCACCTGCTGTTGATTGTAAGTTTCTTAAGGGAAGTGCTGCCTGTGTCTTCTGATTTGTCTCCCCTATAAGTGAGTGCAGTCACAGGGAAGTACAGTAGAGTTTTAGAGTCAGAGACATCTGGATTCCAATTCTACCTCCAAACTGTATGGCCTTAGGATAGATACCTAATCCCACTAAGACTTCTGTTTCTTCATCTGTAGACACTTCCCCAACTCCAGAGATTTTCTGATGGTTAAATGAAACCACATAAGTAAAAGACTTAGTATTATGACTGACACTTAAATGCTCAATGCATGTTTACTAATGCTATTATTATTATTTACTTCTACAACGTACTCCAAACGAATGGATACTTGTCTAGCTTCGAGGTTATGACAAGAATGGCCCTGTCCCAGTCTGCCCATAGCCTTTGCAGCCAGTATTGCATTGTGGTTAAGAGCACAGACTCCAGTGCCAGATTACCAGAGTCTGAACTCCTGCTCTGATGCAAAGTAATGGTATTATATATGACCTTGAGCAAATTACTCAACCTCTCTGCACGTCAATTTCCACATCTAAAAAATAAGATAACAATAAGACCTACCTCAGGGAATTGTTATGAGAATTAAATAAGTTAACACATGTTACATGTTTAGAATAGTATCTTGTACATAGGAATAACCTTCAATGTATATTTTAATCTTTCTCTAGTCCAAGCACAGGGATCATAGGCTTGTAGTTTTCTAGAATGTATTCCTCTCTAGTAGTTTATTTAGAGGTGTCCAAAGTGACCAGGACTAAGAGAGCCTTCTCCAGGTTCTAAGACCTGTTGTCATATTTTAGAACTCTTCAAAAGTCAGGAGATCATTATGATCTCAGTCTGAAATATAATAGATATGCATTTAGGGAAAATTCCAAAACCCACTGGGAACTGGGTATCAGTGATATGAATGAGGCAACACAATTAGATGCTAAAAGGCTGCCAGTTATATTCCCACCATCTGCTCTCCCAAACAAAAGTCAATGCTGGGGACAAAGGATGGCCGGGGGCCATCTGGAAAATGACCCACTTGGAAAATCACCTACCCACCCCAGTTCCCAGGCTCCAGGGATAGATGGAAGGATAAAAGTGGTGAGAGTGCTTTATTTCTTGGAACTTGTGCTCCACAACCTGAACCTCGATCCTGAAGAAGTGTACTGAATAGAGTTGTGGAGTCATCACAGATCCAGCCAGAGCTAAGTTGTTTTTTCTGGGACATCGCAAATTGGTGACATTCCTCACCTTTCTTCCTCAGAGACAAAAATTGTCGTAACCCACCCACAATCACTTCAGTTCACTTTCTGTTGTTCTGTGCTCTGCCATTTCTGATCATCTCTCTCTTTTCCTGATCAGAGTTTTTTTTAATTAGGTTTGCCCCTGCAGAGGCCAGGCCATGAGCAAGCTAGGAGTACCCCTGCCATGCTCACAGAACATGGAATCCAAGGAAACTGATATCTGAATCAATAAAACTTCAACACTACCATGCTTCCAATTCTTCCCCTGACATTTTGCTTCAGATAGGAGATTGGAAGAAGGGCTCTTGCAAATGGCCCTATACCTTCCTACAGATCGTGTTCTGAAAGAAGTATGGGCAGAAGAACAATTTACATTGAGTTCAGATGTCCACAAAGAGGCAAATTGAGCCTTTGAGGTTGCCATGACAACCCTATTTGCTTATGAAATACAATAGGTAAGTGCACGGAGGGCAAAGTAATTCCAAGAATTCATTAGAGAACCAGACTAGCGGTACTTAGACAAAGAAAAGAAAGCTTTGGAACAACAACATCATCATCATCCCCATTTAAGTATTTTGTATTATTTAGACATAATTGACTATCTTTGCAAATAAACACTAAAGTTTGCCAGCCTATAATTTGTCCTTATTTTACTTAGTCTGTTCTGTCTCCCAGAAAGTTGCACAAAGAATAAAAATCAATGGCACTGCCATTGGGTACAAGAGCCCACTGGCAGAAGCTGTGATGTGCCCTGAGTAGTGAGTTAATTACAAGGCTGGCTCAATTCAGAGAGACAGCATGTACTGTAGAGTAGTCATTCAGACAGTCTTGACTTCAAGTGCTGGATCTACCATTTAGTCTGTAAACCCTGGGCAAATTAGTCCTTTCAACTATTAAAAATACCCAATCTACCTTGTTGGGTTGTTCTAAGGATCACAGAGACAATAATGATGATTATGACTATTATTATTATTGACTGGATCAAAAATAGAGTGGACTTGGGCCTGTGAGAAACCCAGAGAGGCTGTATGATTTCCATACTGAAAATATGGGAACGCAAGGTGTTCTAGAGAGTGTAGAAGGGTGGTCATCCTCCAGACACATTCAAGCTAAATTGTGAAAATCTCTAGGACACATCAAAAAACTTTACCTTTTTTTGAGCCAGTTCATGGTCAACTTCCTCATCTCCTAAGCCAATCTCTGCCATCTCAGGTTGATCTTTCAGTTTGTTCAGCAGCTCTGCCTTGGCCACAGAAATATTGTAATAAGCTGAGTAAGAGGTAGGGATTCCTGGGGCCCCTGGAGGAGGCGAAAAGTGCTGAAACTCTTGTCTGTGGAAACAAAGAATGATCATTTGAGCACCTCTGTTGAGAGGCTGCTGACTTCTCCATTTGAAAAATGGAACCCTGCTTCACCAAGGAGTTGAAAAACAAATGGACAAGAAAGACACTGTTCAAATGTAAACAGGCCACATGAAGGCAAACTGGAGTTAAGTAAAGGCAAATTTTAAGAACTTAGAAGGCTACTGCCATGCCCCTGACTTCATCAGCTAGGGAGACTTCTTTCGAGATAATCTGGTTTCATCACTAATACTCAATTAAAATCCAGAAAAACTAAAAGTTCTGGGCTTCTGATCATCATCCCTTTGGTTCATAGCCCCAGTATGTGGATCTCAAAGTAGGGGCTAGGTGGTAGAGAAGTATCTGAGACCTTAGCTATGGGGTTCTCCAAGCCTGTTGGCCTCCCTCAGACCTACCCCTGGACCTTCGCCCATCCTGGCTCTATCTAGTCTGCTTGCTTACAAAGGTACCCTGTGGCTTTCCTGGACACTCTCATCATTTCTTCTTTTCCAATGCAACTCCTGCTTGAAACGGACCCTCTGCTGCAGATCTCCCATGGCACAGAGGTCACCCATGACCTCAACAATGGTTACCATGTTAAGCACCCCTGCCAGGGACTTGTCACGGCCCACATCTCTCATGAGCTCTTCTGACATTGCCTGCTATAGGGCAGACCTTCAGCCTGAGAAGGGAACCAGTGGCACCCAGGGGCTTCACAAGTGTAGCAGCAGACCCTATTGTCTTGGGTTCACCAAAGCCTGTGGGGCTGAGGAGTTGCTTCTCAGAGCCCCAGCCCATGAAAGAGAACTTCTCCTCAGAAAAAAAGTAGTTCTGGATCCATGCTGCCTTAGGTTTGGCCTCTTCTGCCATCAAAGCTTCTGGTCTGGTGTGAGGAAGGAAGTAGAGAGAAATGCTACAATGTCAGGTTTCAGTGATGGAGGGGCAAATGATTTTGCCCATGGTTTATGCTAGGGGATGATCCATTCTCACTCTATTCTTGTTGCCTGGCAGCCACTCCCACCCTCCACCTGTCTATAGCACTACCCCTTCGCTAACCTCTGGCTGTTTGAAAGGGAAAAGAGGAGAAACTCATTAGTCATTTTTGCAGCTATTTGCAGTTCTTAGATAAAGGTCAAAAATAATGGTTAAAAAGCTCCACAGCTATTTACTGATTCATGCTATGCTGTCTCCTAATTCATCACACAGAAGAAATTTGGGCATACCAATATTCTTCATCCTAGGTAAATTCATTTACATGTAAGTTTCAAGCTTGTAACACTGATAAAAGAACAATACTAGCTAACATGCACACCGTACTTACCGTGCCCCAGAAACCATCCTAAGATAGATACACACATAGGTATATAAATATATAATTGAATGCTCATGAAAACCATTTTACAGATAAGGAACACGAGGTACCAAGAGGTAAAGTGACTTCCCCAAGGTCACCAGACATTAAATGGCAGACCTGCGATTTGCAACTGGACAACCTTACTCTAGAATCTGTGCTTCTAGCCACTATGTTATATTGCCAAAGGGACAACTTGACATCATATAAAAGCTTACATGTAAGGAATTTTCTGGCTGGAGTATATCTATGTTAGCAGATAATAGAGAATATTCTGGAGGGAATATGAACTTAGGGAATTCCTATATACAAGAAGATATTTAGGGTAAGTGTGAAAGTTCTGTGTCAGAAAGTATTATAAAGGAAAAAAAAGGATGTGCTAATTGGAGACTCAGTTCTCCAGCATATACATCCCTGCATCATATTATAGTGTATCATATTAGGCACTATATTCTAAGGATCCTTCCCTTATCACTTCCATTAACAGGGAAGGGATTATAGGTGATCTATGAGAATATAATCGGAATTTAATAGTAAACATCAAAGCAAAAATCAGATTCCTTTCACGGAGCACTGAGAGGAAATGCATAGAGTCCATAAAGCAAGCTATACATATACTTGAATCAGAGTTATTAGACTTAAATAATCCTTGATTATTCCACTAACTGGCTTCTGTGTGTATCCCAGCATCTTTTAATGGAAAAGTATGTAGGTTATAGAGGTACCACAGTTTAAGTTGGCTGAAATTAAGATGTCTTTGTTTGCATTTAAGATTCAAAATATTATGCATCTATATGTCCCTTACAAAATCTTAAAGCTGCTTCCTTCTGGCTAGGACACTGTCCTCTCCTAGGGTCTGGAATAGAATCTTCTTCAAGAGCCCAGAGATCCTGTGATGACAGAGCAAGCACAGTAGCTACCTGTAATCTTGTGATAAAGTTACTTTATCTCCCTGGGCCTCGCTTTTCTCATCTAAGAAATGGAGAAGATGAATGGTTAACGATATTATAGGTTTACTTTGATGATTAAATTAATACACGAAAGTACTTAGAACATTGCATAGCAAGTAGTAAGCAGTCAAAAAAATATTAGCTATGTTGGGAACGATGCTGTTCCTTAACGCTCCATCACTCAAAGAAGCATCTAATTGATTTTGTAGACACAAGCAGAGCTGTATGCACACAGATGTTTTCCCTTACATCCCAATAGTCATTAAAAATAAATTTCTGGAGCAAGATACAAGATCTTTAGTAATGGCGATTTCTTTCTGTCTAGCCAAGGTGCCAAGGCAAATGGAGCTACGTAAAGAAGGAGGAAGCAAGGTTTGTTAATGCTGCCTCTGATACACCTTGCCCTACAGGAGAGGAGAGGACCCTGTGACTCCTGGCCTATAGAAAGAACAAGATCTCTCTGGGAGAGGTTGACTAGGAAGGCAAAATAAGCATGGGCTTTGGAGTCAGACAGCTCTAGCTTTGCATCTTTGCTGTGTAACTTGGAATTAGTTAGTTTCCTCAGCTGTGAAGTGCGGATAATAATGGCTAATAGTGCTATTGGGAGGATTAAATGAAATAATGGACATATAATGTCTAGCAGTGTCTGGTATATAATAAATAATAAATGTTCATCCATTCATCTATTCTTTCTTCTTAAATATTTGTTAAGTGCCTACTGTTTGGAGGTCATTTTCCCTTTTCCCTGCTATGATAGATAACAATCACAGGTACTTTTCACAAAATGTTTTCTAATTACAATAAGAATGCTCCCCAGGTAGAAGAACAGCTTGAGAAGCAGCCACAAGAGATCTAATGAAGGATTCTTACAGTGCCTGGGAGCCAGGCCCTGTAAATGCAGTGCTTATGGCACCTTGGGCTGGAAAACGGATCAACCAGCTCCAGATAGCCAAGTCACAGATTTGCCTGTCAATAAAATACATGATAACAAGGTACTCCTAACCGCAACAAGTCTCAGGCAAATTCCTGCTATAAAGGGAGTTAAAATAAGCAGTTAGAAGCCACCTGCCTCCCCAGCCTCAGCCCCAGCAGAGAGTGGGCTGAGCTCTTCACACAGGAGAGCAGGCAGAGCCGCTGACAGCCAGAGAACTGAGCAAATAATAGCGATGATGGCCCTGGGGCTTTTGCTTTGGAGCAAAAGAAATAATAATTTAAAAAAAGCCATGCACTGTAGGGCATGCAGATGACAACTGGCTCTGTGGAGTGACTAAACACTGGCAGTCCTGCTGCCAGAACACACTCTTGCTTTGGCTTCCCTGCCCAGGCAGTTCACCCTGTCAGCTAACACTTATTACCCACCCACATGAATGCAAAGAGGCAGGTAAACAAGGAGGGGGCGAAAGTGGAAGAGAAAAAGAAAGTCCTTAACTGTTGTAAGGATTATCAAGGCATGAAGCACCCAGCCCCAGGAATACCTTTGATGTTGGGGGTTATGGTGTAGGGGGTGAGTTTAGAAGCCCAGGCTAGTTGTCCTAGAGCAAAGGTAGGTCTTGTGAGCTGGCCTCTCATTCTGAAGGGTAAGCAGAAGAGAAGGCAGAAAAAGTGCCTGAGCCAGGTTTCTGGGAAAGACCTAATACAGGCAACAAGTGTTCAATGCCTTTAAGATCAGGGGCCAGAAATTGATGGATACGTTAAAGACACACGAAGGAAAAATACAGTACATTAATAATGATATTTAGGGATAAGAACATGATATTTACTGAGCATCTACTATGTGCTAAGTATGGAGCTATATCCTTTATGTAGATTATCTTAATATTCACAATGATGTGGAGCAGGTATCATTATACCCATTTTCCAGGTAGGAAAACTGAGGCTGGGAGACTGAGGTCATCCAGTTAGTAAATTGTGGAGGTAAAGTTCAAACTTGTGCTGCCAGCCTCTTCAGGGACCTAGTATCTTTCCCATGTACTTACTTGGGGGATTCAGTGGCTTCCTGTTCTGATGTCCTCCAAAGCCCACCAATGCCGTAGTAGCAAGGGGGCTGCTCAGGTTGAGATCCCAGGTGACCCCTTACTGGAGTCAGGAAATCACTGGAATGGACTGCAAAGGATTCTTGCTCTGCTGGGACACTTTGTGAACTCTTTCTTGAGCCTTCCACGTGGCCAAGGCTTAGGGGTTGCGGCTGCTCCAGGACCTCCTCAGGATTGAGAGCACAGGAACCAGAGGTTTCTGAACTGAAATACTGGGGTGGCAGCTCCTCTTCCTCCTCTTCTCTCTCCTCCTCCTCCTCTTCTTCTTCTTCTTCCTGCTCCTCCTCCTCTTGTTGTTTCTGCTGCTGCTGTGGCTGCTGCTGTTGCTGCTTCTGCTGCTGGGCTGCACGAAAGAGCCTGTACTTTTCCCAGTTGGGAGGAGGAGGGCGAGGAGGAGGAAAGGCCTTCTTCCTGGCTCCAAGAAGATCTGGCTGGGTCTCGTCACCTTTGCTAAAGAGTTCCCTCCTATGCTGCCCCCAGGCCCGGGTGCTTTGGGGCTCCAAGCTGATGTGACTCTCTGAGAAGGCACGGCTGCGCAGTGGGTGGGGCATGGAGGCAAGGGAGCTCCCCTCCTCATATACTGAAGTTTCCTCTGA
Source organism: Cacajao melanocephalus (assembly GCA_963573385.1). Taxonomy (NCBI): domain Eukaryota; kingdom Metazoa; phylum Chordata; class Mammalia; order Primates; family Pitheciidae; genus Cacajao; species Cacajao melanocephalus. The sequence goes on from CAUYLG010073045.1 coordinate 32,158, forward strand.
TGTTTTCAAAGCATGTTTGAAGTCTCCAAGGAGGTCGAGAGAAGAAATTGCCCGGTAGCTTGACAAGTCCAGCGATGGGTTCTCAAGGCAAGGATGGAAAGGGGTTGCCCATAAAAAGCTAGTCTTAGAATGAGCCATTTCCCTGCAAAACATCAGATGAATACTGAGAAAAACAAACAAGTTGCAGATGGGCCCATATTTTACATGACAACATTTATATAAAATTTAAAATGTCCACAAAACAATTTAATATGTGTAGTAAACATAATAATAATAGTAATATTAATACAATAATAACGACAGCTAACACTTACTGAGCATGTACTAAATGCTAGGCACTGTTTTAAGTGGTTTCTATGCCTTACCTACTCCTCACAATAACCCTAGGAGGTAGCTATTACTATTGCACTGATTTTATAGTTGGGGAAACTGAGGCATAGAGAGTTTAAGTAACTTGCCTGGGGTCATAAAGCTAGTACGTGGTAGAGCTAGGATTTGAACTTGAACAGTTTAGCTCCAAAGTCTGGATATACACACACTACCCCACTCTGTTTATAGCAGTCAGATTGCATGTGCTGTTTTCTAGGGCTTACAAGCCTGGCTATCCTGCCTCATCTGTTGTTTTTGTTTGTTTTTCATTATAAAAATTTCAAATATTTAGAAATGTACAGAGATTGATTACTGTAATACCCATGCTGCTACCTATCACCCACACTTAGTAAGTTTGAATACTCTGCCATTTATGTTTCATGAATTTTTGTTAAGAAGTAATAACCTTCGCATAACTCCCCACTTCCATTCCCCTACTGCCTCTCTAGATGCAACCTGTATTATGAATTAGAGATATATACTTTCTATGTTTTTATACTTGTAATAAAAAACACCAAACAAGTAATCATAGTTATCTGCTATTTGGGATTTAAAATATTTCCTTCTGGCTAGGCACGGTGGCTCATGTCTGTAATCTGAGAACTTTGAGAGGCTGAGGTGGGTGGATCACTTGAGTCCAGGAGTTCAAGACCAGCCTGGGCAACATAGTAAGACCTTGTCTCTAATTTTTTTTTTTTAATTAGCTGGGCATGATGTGCATGCTTTTATTCCCAGCTACTTGGGAGGCTGAGGTGGGAAGACAGCTTAAGCCTGAGAGGTCGAGTCTGCAGTGAGCCATCATTGCACCTCTTTACTCCAGTCAGGGTGACAGAATAGGACCTTGTCTCAAAAAATAAAAAATCTTCTAATGCAATTCCAATCAGAATTCTCAATAGAAATTTTTAACTAAATTTAACTATGAATTTTTAGAGAATTAACTTGTAATAAAAACATGATATAATATTAAAGAGTATTTTGCTACAAAAGAAATGAGGAAAGAGGCAAGTAAGGGATAAAGTATATTATAAAATAATTGTAATTAAAACAGTGTGTTATTGATCAACAAAACAGAATAGAAAGTTCAGAAACAAAGCAGACTACCTATAAAAATATCATACACATAATCTTCCCCAAAAAAGGAGATAAAGAAATATTATTCAATACATGTTTTTGAGATAACTGCAAAGCTGTGCTTTTTGGAGCTACATCATATATTATATACCAAAATAAATTCCAGATCAAGAGTCATGGATATACGTGTGTGTGTGTGTATGTGTGTATAATTTTAATATATATGTTATATGTGTATATATTATGCACATATATAACATAAGAAAAACCAATCAGAAAATTAAAAAGACTATCATTGTGAGGTGAAATAAGACTCTCATAAGCAATAGAAGAAAACCTCCAAGGAAAATAAGTCCAGGTTTATTTGAATATACATAAAAAGTCAAACTTCCGTATAATAAAGAGTGACTAAAGTTAAAAGATATCTCTTTAGCCTTAGGGTATAAAGAGTTAAGCCCTCTAAGCCACAAGATGTGGTTTCCTGCTGTAGCCTGTGAGTAATCAGCATCATGCTAAGTCCTGCCCAGTGACAGGAAATTCCAGGGGCTCAATTAAATCATCATACAGAATATCCATTCAATAATCATGATGAAGATTGGAAATATTTCTTTAAAAAATAATAATACACATAATGATAGCCAAACTCGGACAGAATGGAAGACAAAATGTCCTTCATTCCTCTCTTATCCAGCCCCCATTCTGGTTAGCTCACCACTCATGTGGATCAGAAATTCATATCCACACATACCCACTATCTTCTTATTTGGGCTTTTGCACACTTACAGATCATTACGATTATAACAATCCTTTGTGTTCAAACTGTTCCACATTGCATATTCCCTCACAAAAAAACACTAAAACAAAAACAAAAGGTGATGGACAAGTGGAAAGTACAAAAATGACAAACATGTACCAGGCAGAGAAGCCTTTCCTGACTACTTTATCTAAAATCGACACAACTTACATTTGATTATCCTTATTCTACTTTATTATTTGAGTATTCATCTTCATCCCCACCTGATATCATATCACATATCTATTTTTACTTGATTATTTTCTGCTCCAATCTCTAACTAAAATGTAAGCTCCATGAGGGCAGGGATCTTGTCTGTCTCATTCATAGGTTTCTAGTGCCTGGCACACAGTGGGTGTTCAATAAACATGTTTAATAAAGGAATTAATGTCAAAATTAAAAAATAAATTATGACACTCATTTCATAAATAAGTTGAATTAAAAGCAAAAAGCAATAAATAAGATAAAGAAGGGCACTATAATGTTAACAACTAGAGCACATGATGAAGATCTACCTCCTCTCATCTTTTATGCACCAAAAAACATAGCATAAAGATTCTTAAAGCAAAATCTATAGCAAATGCAAAGGTAGAAAAAAAGTAGAAACAAAATACGAGACAGTTCCAGCTGATGACAGATCATGAGTCAAAAACTAAGATAATGAGAAAATCTAAATTTCTTCATACATTGAAACTGACTATATATATTTTTTTTATCAAGGACCCATTGAGTATATTTTTAATTGGCTATGTACTGAGCCAGAAAATGGAAGTAGTACAGACCATATTCTCTAATGACAATATAGTAACACTAGAAATTAATCACAAAATGAAAATAAAAATCTTTAGTATATAGAAAATAAACAGACAAAAAAATCTACTTTAGTCAAAGAGAAAATCTAATTTGAAATTGTTGAATACCTACTAAATTACAACAATGGAAATATCAGAAGCTAGAGGATATCGTTGACTAAAGCAGTAGAGAAAAACTTGTAGGCCAGGTGTGGCAGCTCACTCCTGTAATCCCTGCTTTGGGAGGCTGAGGCAGGTGGATCTCTTGAGGCCAAAAGTTTCAGACCAGCCTGGCCAACATGGTAAAACCCTGTCTCTACTAAAAATACAAAAATTAGCTAGATGTCGTGGTGGGTGCCTGTAATCCCAGCTACTCGGGAGGCTGAGGCAGGGGAAGTGCTTGAACCTGGGAGGCAGAGGATGCAGTGAACTGAGATCGTGCCGATGCACTCCAGCCGGGGTGACAGAGCAAGACACTGTCTCAAAAAAAGAAAAAGAAAAACTTGTAGCCTTAAATACTTATATTAGTACGTAGGAACAAATCAAAATAAATGAATTAAGCATTCAACAAAAGAACACAAGAATCATAAAAATCATAAAAACAAACCTAAAACAAAGCAGATAATAAAACTAATGGCAGAAATGAATATACTAGAAAACAAATTATAGAACTAATAATTAAAGCCAAAACCAATTCCTCAAAAGAAAATATAAAACAATGAAACAGATTAACCACTTGCTAATCTAATTTAAAAACATCCAGATGCACAAAATTAGAAATGAAGAAATAACCACAGTTACAGAGTAAATGAAAAGGATAAGAGAATACTTTGCTCTACCCCATAAAACAAATTCGAAAACTTAAAGTGTTTTTCTATGAAAACAAGTATGACCAAAACTGATTGCAGAAGAATGAGAATATATAAACCCACAAGTTACCATAGGAAAAAAATGATAAATTTGATCAAAAAGTAGCATAATCACATAGTCTCATGTTAATTCTACCAACCTTCAAGGAATAAAATCAAACCAATGTTATTTGCACTTTCTAGACTCTGGAAATCTAGAGAATAGAGAGAAGAAAAGATTCCTGCATAACATTGATACTAAAACCCAGCAAACGGAACAGAAAAGCAAACTAGAGACCAATCTCATCTAAGAATATAGATGCAAAACATCTTTAATATCTTAAATAAAATATTAGCAAACAGAATCTAAGAGTTGTTAAGAAATCTAATACACCATGATCAAATGGGGTTCATCCTAGAAATGTAAGACTGGTTCAGTAATAGAAAATCTACTGATATAATTGACAACATTAATAAATCAAAGAATAAAAGTCATATAACAATTTCCCTAGTGCTAAAATATATTTGATAACAATTCAACATCATTTCCAGATTTAAAAAAAAACTAACAGAAAAAGATGTTTATTTCCATAATGTCATCATTATTATCAGACATTTTTTTTAAGTCAAAAGCCAATATTGTGCTTAATGGCAAAACACTAGAGGTATACCCATTAAAATCCAGAACAAGGCAAAGGTGCTCACTTTACTCACTAATGTTTAATATTGTTCTGAAAGCAATAGTGCAATTTGACAAAATAAAGATGGAAACATAAAATAAAGATGGAAACATTGGAAGAAGGGGTATCTTCTCATCAGGTATAGATGATATGAGTATCTGGAAAATTCATCAGAAACTTTTCTTTGAGACAGAGTGTCACTCTGCCACTTAGGCTGGAGTGCAGTGGCACGATCTCGGCTCACTGCAACCTCTGCCTCCCAGGTTCAAGTGATTCTTGTGCCTCAGCCTCCCAAGTAGCTGGGACTACAGGCGTACACCACCATGCCTGGCTGATTTTTGTATTTTTAGTAGAGACAGGTTTTTGCCATGGTCTTGAACTCCTGGGCTCAAGCAATCCCTCCACTTCAGCCTCCCGAAGTGCTAGGATTACAGGTATGAGCCACTGTGCGCAGCCTCATCATAAGCAATTTTAAAAATACCAACAATGGGAAAATTCAGTAAGGTATGAGGGTATAAAATTAATATACAGAAATCAACAACTTTTCTACATAGATGCAACAATTAGTTAGAATATATAACAGAGGGAAAGATCACATTTACATTTGCTACAACAATTAAAAAGATAAGATGCCTAGAAATAAACCTAACAAGACATATGCAGGATCTATATGCCAAAAACTTTAAAACTCTATTGAGAAACATAAAACTAGATGCACATAAATGAAAGGACTCACAATTTCCTAGCGACGATGACTCAACAGTGTTAAGATGGTAACTCTAACTAAGTAAATCTATAAATTTAACAGAAACTCTATAAAACTGTCAACAGATTGCATTTTGGAACATTATTGTAAATTTCATATGGGAAAATAAAATCATGAGAATTATTAGGGAGCAGTATGGAAAACGTAGTCATGAGGGAAGACTAGCCCTACCAATTATTGAAATGATTTCTAAAGATAGCAGTAAATAAGGCAGTCTCACAAACAGAAAGGTAGATCCATGGAATAAAGCAGAGAACACTAGAACACTGACGTCAACTCAAATGTATATGTGAAGTTAGTTTGTGAGGAAGCATTTCAAATAGTGAGGGAAGGATGAATTATTCAATACATAGTTTTAGAAGAACTGGATAGCCATTGAAACAAAAATAAAGCTGAATCATCACATCACTTTTTACAACAAAATTAAGTTTATATGTATCAAGATTCAATTCAAAAAAATACCATAAAGGTACTAGAAGAAAATATTTTAAAAACTATGAAATAATGTCTGTAGGATAAGTTCAAAGTAAGACACAAAACATAAAAGTTATAAAGGAAAGTTGATAAATTTGACTTCCTAAAGCTTAAAAAATTATGTCCAGAAAAAAATAAAGTCTAAAGGTGAAGATATACTGGGAAAAATATTTGTAACATCTATAAGAGTAAATATCCTTAATATGTGAAGTATGCCTACCAATCAATAAAGGACCAACAACTCCATAGGAAAAAAAAGGTATAGTTTACAGAAAAATACAGATGACTTATCCACTTACCAAAAGGTGTTCAACCTCACTTAAAATTTAAAAAATGCAAATCAAAACAAAAATGAAACTTTTAAAATAAAAAAGTAAAAGAATTAATGAGGGTATAAGGAAACAGGTGATCTTTTACACTGTTGGTGGGAGTGGAAATTAGTATAACTCCTAGGGAGGGCAATTTGGAAGGAAAAGAAGGTAAAATGTGCATATACTTTGACCCGGTAGTTCAACTTCCAGGAATTTATCCTGCAGATGTGTCCAACATGAACATGAAGAGATAACCATAAGATATTCACTATAGATTTGTATGTAATCACAAAAGACTGGAAACCATCTAAATGCCCTTCAATGGGAACTAAATAAAATAGGGAATATCTATATATGGAACACATGTAGCTGTTAAAGGTGATGCAATAGATCTACGTGTAATACAGAATAATCATTAAAATTAAAAAGCAGGATGTATAAAAGAAAAGACGTGCAATATGTTCTCACTTTTGTAAAAAAGAATGTATATACATGCACACACATTACTTTTCTGGAAAGATACAAAACAAACTGCCAGTAATGTCTCCTGTGAAGAGTTGTACTGATGGTTTGGGGTGAGATTCTGTTATAGCATGTGTGTATGTATACACTAAATGCATTTATGACTTTTTTCAATTAAAAATTAGTAAATAGAAAAATAAAGCATAAATCTGATTTTGTCATACATTTTTCTGCTTGAAGCCTACATTATTCATAAAATACAGACCCTTATTAGGATTTGTAAGGTTCCTTAAAATTCTGCCATTCCCACACCTCCCACACTTCTTTTTGTCTTTACACACTCTGTTCCCTCTTTATCCTCTCTTTTCCCCTCTTTATCTGACTTACTTTCAGATTTCCACTGAGATATCATTTCCTTGAGGAAGCCTTCCCTGGTTCCCCCAAAGTATGGGATAAGTGCCCAGACTCTGCTCTAACAGCACCCATTAATTTTCCTGGCACAGTACTGCTTAGTTGTCTACCCCTTCCACATAACCATATTGAGGGTGAAGGCCATGTCAAGTTCACCACTATATCACCGGTATCCAGCACAGTGCCTGGCACACAGTGGGTGCTCAGTACATATTTCTCCAGTGTGGAATAAATGCAGGTTTGTGTGACTATAGAAAAGAATAAAACTTAAACCTTTTACTGTAACCCTGCAGCACCGGTTGCCAGGCAATGGAAACAATGAGTGGCAAGTAAAGCAGTCAGCAGCTGTCCAATTGCTCCAGAATCTGATTGGGGTTTGTGTGTGGTAGTGGTGGTGGTGGCAGTGGGGTGTGGGCTGGGATTTATCTTGAGGCTCTGCAAGTCTGTTGTTTTTACGTAAATTGCATATTTCTTTGCGGTAGTGCAAGTTAATGGAAATTATTTGTTTTGCTCAACCTTATCAAGCTTCCTAATTCTATTACTGGGCTGATGTACCCTACGGTGCTCAAAGAGCACCATACTTCTTCAAATGAGCTGCGTGGAGCTTCTCTGCTTTGATCAAAGCTGGTGCCTTGTCAATGCTGTCCTTTAACTACACATCTCAAAAGATTAGGTGCTTGTCTCATGTAGGTGCTTTCATAAAATGTTGCTTCCTACTTCAACAGGGTGCCTGGCCAATGCCCTTCAGCCTTGCCCAATCATTTTTTCAGTTTTTGATATCCAAAGATTAAAGGATTAATGGGCTATTGATATTTACCTTGAAATCTTTATGGTCAGTTCCCTTTTTCTACATTCTGGAGGAGTTCTGGGTTTGTAGAAAAATGAGGTCAACTTTCCACTCTACTGGGCTCTAACCATTCTTCTTTCCTTCTCCCTAAAACTGGATTTCAACCACCTACCATTTTTTTTTTTTTTTGGACAGGTCATTTATTTTCTAGTCTAGGGTAGTTGTCTTCACAGTATTTATACTTGTTTTTTTCTATATCTTTCATTTTGAAGCATAAATGTGAGGACATTAGCACATATATGAAATTAATAAATATATTGCCAACATAGGTTGAGGGTACATGCTTAAAAAATTCTTTCTGAGAAGGCTACATGATCCAACTTTTACTGGAAACCACTAGTCTGAGAAAACAGCTCATAATCAAAGTGGCTCCTCATCAGAATTACCCAGGAAGTTGTTTAAAATGTAAATTCATAGGCCCCAACCCTAGAAACTGGGATTTCATGCCTCTGTGGTGGGCTCCAGGAATCAGCATTTTAAGCAATTCACCTAAAGGATGCTAACGCAGGTGGTTCAGGGACCATATCATGGAAACAAAGGTTCAGAGTAAAAGGGTTGGGAGTGCTGTGGTTTGGGGGCAGTTATTTGTTCCAATTAGGTTGGTTTCCAAACTATACATTCTGTCCCTCACCCCTCACCACACACATTTGGTTGCTCATTTCCATCTCCTGTCTCTGCCTCTCTCCCGACCTTCTTCTCCAATCTAGATTTCATGAAATGCAGCAATATCCTCAAAGGCAACAGATGGGCCAATGTCTTGCAGCTGTGATGCAAAGAACCCTGCTCCATGATAACAATCAAATTTACTGCATTTTCTTTTTTCCCTAACCAGGGCACAGGACAGGCAATAGAGCAAAGCAGAAAGAACACAGTTTTAGAAAGACTTGGGTCTGAATTCCAGTAAAATAAAAAAATCTGGCTCTATAACTAAAAAGCTGCATGACATTGAGCAAGATATTTCACTTATCTTACTTTCAATGAAATACGTGTCTTACAAATAAGCAATCATGAGGATGAACTACGTAAAAAAGACCTAGAAATGATACTAGGAACACAGAAAGTTGCCTTCACAGTTGCATGCTTCAGCCCTGTTCCTTGTTCCCATTAAGAGAACTGGACGCACTGTTCCCTGGTTAATGTTCCCTGTTAATGGAAGAAAAGAACATGCCCTTCTAGGGGCATCTGTGCCTCAATCATGGGACTGTGACCCTATCTACAGGTAATGGGCACAAGGCAACCTGGGAATTGCTACTCTCTGCATCAGCCCTCATTTTAAGAGCACTGCCCTCCCACTCACCTGCCCTGTGTTGGGCCAGCCTGAGCCTTGCAGAGTCACTTACATCAAGCAGGCAGAAGGAGACCAACTCCAGAAGGGGAAGGACTACCTTTAATGGGATCATCTGGGCCAACGTGTGTATTAGTCATTCCTTCCGCTAATCCTTGCTGAGTATTACACTGTGCAAGATGATCAGATCAAAGGGGAGCAAAACCGATATTGCTCCTGTCTTCCTGGCTTTAACAATTGAAGCAAAATGGTGAAGGGAGTCAGCCTAAAGCCAAGGATATTGGTTGGCCTCTAGAAGTCCTATTTCCAAGGGGATCAGGCCTCCTAAATGTAAAGAAATTTGCAACTCTGCTTTGAGACCAAGTAAGGATTCTTTCCTTGGAGCGGAGGGGAAGGAGTTTCATTAAGGAAAGGAACTACTCTGGTTTCTTTTTTTTTTTTTTTTTTTTTTGAGACAGTGTCTTGCCTAGGCTGGAGTGCAGTGGCATGATCTTGGCTGACTACAACCTCCACCTCATGCCTCAGCCTCCCCTGTAGCTGGAACTACAGGTGCATGCCATCATGCCTGGCTAATTTTTGTATTTTTAGTAGAAAAGGGTTTTCACTATGTTGGCCAGGTTGGTCTTGAACTCCTGACCTCAAGTGATCTATCTGCCTTGGCCTCCCAAAGTGCTGGGATTACAGGCATGAGCTACCACACCCAGCTGACTACTCTGGTTTCTTATTTCTTGCTAAGTGTTGGGCCCCGTGTTAGGCACTTTCATGTTTGTATTTCCATTAATCTTCACAACAACCATTATTGTCAGTTTGCAGATGAGAATCCTGAGGCTTCAAAAGGATAAATCATTTTCTCAGGTAGTAAAAAGCAGCAGTATCCAGATCTGCCTCATCTGTCTCTGAGAGATAATCGCAGGAAAGCGAGGACTCCTGGGGTAGAGCAAAAGGTACTTGCGCTACATTCATCCTCAGGGGTCCATGAAGACTTTAGCTACTCACTGAAGAAAGGAGAGGAAGCATGAAAGCAAACTATGAGAAAGGGCTTTGTTGACATCAGCAAAGAGACTACATCTCAAAAACAAAAGCAAATTGCCTGCCAAAACCAGGGTTGTTCATCTCTTTTCCTCTTCCATGGGTTGTCTTTTTTTTCTGAATAGATTTTCCCCTTTTGTTGAATTTTTTTTTTTTTGGCCTAATAGGAATTGAAAATGAAAACCAATACTTGCAGAGACTGAAAAATCTCCTCCTGCCTCTTCCTCGGCCCTTTTGAAGTTTCTTGTTTGGAAGCTTTATTTTTAAGTTCACCACAATAGCTTGGCATTCCAGAATCTCAGTAGCAACAGCACACAGGTCCAACCCCTCTCGCCTTTCCCTTCCCCTAGCAGCCAAAATACAAGTCTGCTCCAAGAGAAACAGCCACTCCCAGGTTATTGCCGAAGGAAATATTTGCAAGATCCAGGAAGTGAGACACAAGGAGGATACACAGGGAGGGGAGAAGGACCCAGAGAGCTTGTTGCTGCCACCCCTGCTTGCCCCTGGATCCACGGAAATTCAAGTAATGAACAATTAGCCTGGCAACAACAAATGCAAGTAGCAGTACTTGCCCTGAACCTTCTCTAGTCCTCAGGAGGCTGATGCAAAGTGTCCTGTGAAGAAATCAGACAAGTCCTTGCTTTACTGGGGCTATCCTGGGTGAAGCTTAGCTCCTTTTCTCCAATGACCCCAATCTACATTTTTCGTCAAGTAATGCATACATACATACATACACAATCATTGTGGTAGAGAGAAAATACGCTTCTTTGTGAATAATGGCACTGAAATGCAAACTAGTGCTAGTGATACAAATGAAGGGAAATGGAAAACCCTTAAGAAAGGGATGGTTCTGAGGCAGATAATAAAATGTTTACTTGTGGGTGTGTGTGTGTGAGGGGGTACTATGTTGTAGTGGTGGTGACAAATTTGGAGATTTTTAGAGGTCTGGTGATGTCAAAGTTCTTGTGGATATAAGTAAGCAAAAGTGCTAGTGGATGGAGAATTCTAGCAAACCAAATGCTAGCTAGCAGTGAGATTAAGCATGTCCGGTAAGTGACATTGTCTGTCATTGGTATGGGGATTTTTTACAAAGCCCTTGATCTTTAACTTCTCAAGCCTATATCAAACCACCATGGGTCACCTATTTTTCAGATTTTCTAATTATAAATTCCTACAACTTGACATGTACCTAAAGACTACCATGTACATTCATATCTACCTATTTACATTTTACCAGATTCCTTCCTGAATTTTCTTTGTGTATGGCTACTATTAGATTAGATTCAACATGTGGTTTCATATGTATTATTTTTTGGTTTATATTACAAATACTCATTTCTGGGAAAGACCCAACATTTGTATACGTGTCACTGTTAGTGGCTATTCTATTTTGTTCCAAGATGATAACATATTAGATTGGTAAACTCTTTCCATGATTATAATAAGCACTACCATGAACATCTTTAAATAAATTATTTTTCTCCTTTTAGGTTATTTCCTTGGGGGTATTCTAGGTCAAATAATATGAACACATATTTCTAGATTCTAAACCCAGAAACACATACTCTTGTCACATTTTTCTAGATTGCCCTCTAGGAAGACTAAACCAATTTATATTGCTCCCAGAAACACATAATGTTTCCTCATAGCCTTGCCAAGGTAGCATTTTACAATTTCTATTTATCAATTTTGTTAATTGTTGATAGTTTAATAAGCAGGTTATGATACCTTGAAGTTGCTTTTACTTATACTTCATTCATTGCTAGAGAGGTGGTACTTTTCCATGCAATACTTTTACTGCCTTTATTCCCTCATGTGTAAATTGTCTGTTCATTTTCCTTGCCCACTTATGAAGCTAAATCTGAAAGCTGACCTTCTACATCTGTACCCATTTTTTCTGTATTTCTTTTGGACAGCAACTGTTGTCAGTGATGCTGATCCCAGACATTTTCCTCATTCTGTTGCTTTAGTTTTTATTATATTTTGTTGTACAAAGGCTTTCCCCACCCCCCAACTTTTATATATTTGAATCCATCAATCTTGTCTCTGATGATATCCTCCATTTAACAGACACAAATTTATCTTCTATCCACAGCTGGAATAAATAGGCAATTCTACTGGTCCACTTTCTGTACAGTTATGTGCTATGAATCTAAGTTAATTATTCTCCATATTGATATCTAAAATTTTCAACACTTATTAAAGAAACAGTAATTGCTTTCCCCAGTTCATGGTTGCTTCTCATGTGTTCTATATTCTTAAAATAGCTTGAGTCTGTTTCTAGAAGCTCTTTTTTAATTTCACTGTTTGACTTTTTTAACCCACTATCATATGGTTTTGATAATTGTTGCTTTATGGCAGTCTTTAAAATCTAATAGGGTAAGTCTACCATCATTAACTTTTTAAATAAATGTACTCTTTGGTAATTCTGCCTATTTATTTATTCTTTCAGATAAATTTTACTATAAATTTCACAAGTTCTATAAAGTGTCACATGGTGACTCTAATTGGAGTACATTATGTCTACACATTAACTTAGGGAGAATTGTAATCATTACTATAGTTAGTCTTCCTAAATTAAAGCAAAGTATATACTATGCATTTATTCATATTATTTCTCCCAGTAGAGTTTTATAATTTTCCTTGAATAAGTTTTGTGTGCCTGGTGTTAAACTAATACCTAAGTATTTAAATTCACTTAGTTACATGTGTGACAAATCCTTCCAAGCTTCTGAAGGTTGCATTCTTCTTAGGTAGTAAAGGCTTCCTGAAAAGCGTACTCTTCTTAATGAAATCAGATTCAACTCTGAATTACCCAAATTCTTTCACTCAGTAAGTAAATAGGAAATGTGTACTGGGTATTTCACACTCTGCTCATGATGTGGTGTGACAAAGGGAAGGAAGAGAACCCTAGGCTAGGAATGGAAAAACCTAAGTAGGGCTCTAGTTTGGTCACTTACTTGCTATATAATCCCAGTAGTAATGGGCTCTGGAGTCAGATGTCTGTTTGACCTTGGACAAGTGACTTTAATCTCTCTGTGAGTCAATTTCCTCATCTGCAAACTGGGTCAATAAACAGTAATGTTCTCTTGGGGTTATTATAAATAATAAATAAAATAATTCATGTGAAATGCTTACGACAGTGTCTGACACATTAACAAACACTCAATAAATGTTGGTTATTATTCCTGTTGTTGCTGCTGTCAATGGTATAATACCTTTCCTGAGTCTTGGCTTCCTCATCAGTAAAATGGGAAAAATAAGGCTTAACCTCAGTGTTGCTGTGAGGATTAACTGTGGTCATGCACATAAAAACACTCTACACATTCTAAAGTTCTCTGCAAAGTGAAAAAATGGAAAGGATCACAGAAGGCAATCATAGGTATAGAAAACCAAGAGAGATAATCCAGAAAATAACCTCTTTGGCTTTTAAACACATCACAGTAATGTAGCTTTTTCTCCTAGTCGATCTATTTACCATTTTCCCCCTCCTGCTAATATTAAAATTTTTACATTCTCTTCACGGAAAACCAAATAACAGTGGAGGGAGACAACTAAGAGTATAACTACCTGAAATTATCAATTCATTGCAGGCTTCCAGGCAAAGAGAGTGGCTTAAAAATATACATTTGATTTTTCCACCCACACCCATCATTCCAGTTGTGACAGAAATAACATAGTAAATGTTAAAATTTGTGGGTGGTGGTGGGAGAAGGTGTGAGGGGAAACTATCAGGATTTCTCCTCACAAATGTCATCTATGCCTTAGACTTTTCTTAGTCCTTCTTATGTTTCCTGAGACCTTCGATTGGGACCTGCCTCTTCCATCTTCAGTGTCAATACTACTTGCTTTTCTATTGAGCTTCCCTTTCTGTTTTAAACTTAATTCAGTTTTCTGGATCCTGATTGAAGCTTCATTCAAACTGGTGATTCTGAAACTTAGCTTTCATCAGAATTGCCTGGAGGGCTTCCTAAAACAGAGATTGCTGGTCCACATCCCCACTTTCTGAATCAGTAGGTCTGAGTATGGCCTGAGAATGTGCGTTTCTAATAAGTTCTCAGGTGATACTGAGGTTGCTGGGCCTGGGGCCACATTTTGAGAACCACTAAATTAATCCCTATTACTCTTTCTATCATCCTATTTCTCTCTTCCTCCTTTCCCTAGCTAATTCATTATTTTTAAACATCTTCCTTTTTAAACGTTTTTTCTTTTGAGACAGAGTCTCACTCTGTTGCTCAGGCTGGAGTGCAGTATCACAATCTTGGCTCACAGCAATGTCTGCCTCCTGGATTCAAGCAGTTCTCTTGCCTTAGCCTCCTAAGTAGCTGGGAAAGCAGGCACCTGCCACTTTGCCTGGCTAATTTTTATATTTTTAGTAGAGATGGGGTTTTACCAAGTTGGCCAAGCTGGTCTTGGAACTCCTGACCTCAAGGGATCTTCCCGCCTCGGCCTCCCAAAGTGCTGAGATTACAGGTGTGAGCCACTGCACCTGGCCCCTTTTTAAACATTTTAAAAAAACACATAGTAACAATTAATCATTGTATTAAAATTAGCCAAAAGAAATTGGAACTCTCTTTTGCTGGTGGGAATGTAAACCGGTGGATTTGCCTTAGAAAACAGGCAGTTCCTCGAAAAAGTTAAACAATATAGTTATCGTTTGGTCCAGCAATTCCACTCTTAAATATGTACTAAAGAGACTTAAAAACCTAAATCTACACAGAAACTTGTACATGAATGTTCATGGCAGTAATATTCACAATAGCCAAAAAGTGAAAACAACCCAACAATCCATTAGTGGAAGGACTAGTAAACAAAATATGATGCACTCATACAATGGACTACTATTTGGAAATAAAAAGGAATGAAGTACTGATATGTGGATGAACTGCTAACCTTAATCTAAGTGAAAAAAGTCAGGCACAAAAGACCACATATTGTGCTATTCGAGTCATATGGAGTGCAGAGAAAAGGAAGATCTATAAAGACAGAAAGTAGATCGTGGTTGCTTGAGGTCGAGGGTGGGAATGCAGAGCAATGACAAATGGGCATGAGGGATCTTTTTAGGGTGATAGAAATGTTCTAAAACTGGAATGTGGTGGTAATTGTACATCACTGTAAACTTACTAAAAATCATTGAATCTGGGATGTGTAAAGCTGCTTACATTTCTTCTCTATGCTTCCCCTTTACAGACTACCATGCCGTCTATTTTCTACGTCTACTGCTTTATTGAATTTGCTTTCTTGAAGGTCACTTGTAATTCCAAACTGCTAAGGACATTAACAGTTATCTGCTTATCTTCTACACTGGCAGATTTCTCCTTTTACTACTTCAGCTGCTTGACCCTTCAGTTTCCTTTGTTGGTTCTTCTTCCTTAACCTATCCCCTGGCTGGGTGTTTGACAAGCCTTGAAAGAATCAACTTGTATCTTTCACTAACTTCAAATACAACATATCCCAATTCAAACTTGGCAGCATCTTCACCAAACCAGCTCCCCTTCTCAACTGCCCCATCTATGTCAACAACTTTCTCCAAGTCACTGGGGCTCAGAGTTAATTTTTATCTCCTTTATGATGTGGGGTCCTGCTCTGTCACTCAGGCTGGAGTGCAGTCACATGACCACAGCTCACTGCCACCTCGAACTCCGGGGCTCATGTGATCTTCCCACCTCAGCCTCCTGAGCAGTTCGGACTATAGGCGTGCACTATCACGCTTGGCTAAGATATATTTCCTTTTTACTCCTCAAGTTCTAGTCACTAAGTTTTCTCTACTTTGCCCGCAAAAGGTGTCACATATTTGTGAGCAAATAATCTGAATAGATAATTCACACGAGAGGCAATACAAATATTAATATATTAATTAGACACACAAAATGTTCAAACTAGAATGATCAAAGTAAGCAAATTAAAACTATCATAGGTCCCATTGAACTGTATGGCATTAGAAAAAGAAAATTTCCAACGGTGACAAAATCTTGCTAATGGCATGTAAAACATCTTGTGGGGAAAGCAGTTTGGTAAAATCTATGCAGAACCATAAGAATGTTCATATTCTTTGCACTAGTAATCACAAGTCCACATAATTGTTTTCAACGAGATAATTCAAAATGAGAAAAAAAGCCATAGCAACTCAAAATGTTTCTGCTGCATTACTTTATAATAGCAAGAAATTGGAAACAACCTAATTATCTAACATTTTGGGAATGATTAAGCAAATTAGAGCACATTAACCTGGTGAAATATTATATACCCACTAAAAATTATGACTTGAGGAAACCTGCATAGCAACATGAAAAATCGTTTACCAAGTAATGCTTAGAGAGGAAAAAGAAGCAGGGCACACAAAATTACATCTACATAGTTATTATAATCATGCTTTAAAAAATCTCTATACCTATAAAGCTGACAGGGAAATGAAAACAACCAGGGTGTGAAGGTGATAACAATAAGGTTATTTTTTTTTTCTATTTTAAATTCCTTGTAACATTGTTTTCACAATAAACAAACTCCCCTCCCCCAAATATCACACATATTTATCTATTCCTTCTGCTCTATTTCTATTGCACCTCAACCTACCCAATCCAGGGCCACATTCTGTCATGCCTGGATCACTTCCCTTAATTGGTCTTTCTTCAACCCAGTTAGGCTGCAGATACTGCGAAGTTGCCTAAAGGGCCACATTTATCATCTCACCTACCTGATAGTAACCTTTCATTGCTCCCATGTTTGTGATCCTATCTAGGTTTACCTAGGCTGGTCTACTCACCTTTCTTCTCTGTCGCTGCTGTTCTTCTTCCTCCTCATTACAGATAACATTTCCTGAGAGTCTATGGTGTCGGGTTTTGCTCTAAATGCTTTATATATATTAATTCATTTAGTCCTCATAACAACACACATTTGAGGTGGGGGCTCTTATCCCATTTTATAAATGAGGAGGGAAGGGAAAGAGAGAGTGGGAGGGAGGCAGGCAGGAGGCACTGGCCAAGGCCACATAGCTAGTGAATAGAAGAACCTGGCTTTGAACTCAGGCAGAACTGACTCCAAGGCCGGAACTTAACCAGTGGGGATTATTCCTCCAACACACCCTGCTTAGTCTCCCAACCTTCAGTTGTTTTTACTCTTCAATGAACTTAAATAGTGTACAATAATAGTTACCACATACTGCCCCCTTACCAGGTTGCAGGGGCTTCTTAAGCCCTGTATTTGACAGGGTTTCATCTTCTGTCAACTTGTGAGAGAAAATAAAAGCTAGCCTTAAATCCTGGCTTATCCCTTTACTAGCTGTGAGACCTTGAGTAGATTCCTTAGCCTCTCTGACGGTGATCCTTTATCGGAGTTAGCAGTTCTCAAAGTGTGATCCCAGGACCAGCTGCCTCAGCATCACACAGATGCTGTTAGAGCCTGTTAGAATTGCAGATTTTGAGCTCCACTCCTCCCCTGCCAAATCATTCTAGGGGCACAGGGTCGGGTCCAACTATTTACCTGTGTTTCAATTGCCCACTCAAGTTTGAGAACCACTGCCCTGCCCAGTTATAATCACATCTACCTGAGTTGTTGTGAAGATAAAGCATAATAGAGTATGTGTAACTCAGCTTGCAGCACGTAGGTTGTTTGGCAAGTGGTAATTTATTATTACTGCCATTTCGCTTTGTGTGGGTTAGTCTTCCCTGCTCAGGCTGTGGGCAGGCATCATGCTTCCTGCTGCTCTTTTGCTAGTATTTACCTTTCCCAGAAAAAGTTAGGACCTATAGCAGGTTTTCAATAAAGTCCTCTTATTGCACTGACTCATCGGTAAAATAATCATTTCAGAGAAACACTGTAGTGCAGTATTGTGTCCCTGAAGCTAGACCGCCTGGGTCTAGACAACTGATTAGCTGTGGGACTTGAGGCAAATGAATGTATCTCTGTGTGTCTCAGTTTCTTCTCTCTGCCAAACACAAAGACTCATATTCCCAGCTCCGTAAGGTCATAGTGATAAATAAATACTTGTAAAGTGATTTGAAAGGGGTCTAGAATAGAGCACTGTGTTCAAGAAATATTAGCTAGCATTATGACTTTTGTGTCATTTCACCCATTTAATGGTGGAGGAGGCTCCACTTCTTCGTTTGGCAAGCAAATGACAAATATCTCTTGAGCAACTTCTCTGTATCAGGTACTGTGCTAGGTACACAGAATAAGGCTATAACCAGGGTATGGTGTCCTCTCTCAAGGGTCTCAGTCTAATAGAGGAAACTTGCATATTCCAAAATGCCCTAGCAATCAGTTTGGTCTGTACCCAGCTATCTGGGGGTGGGGTGCGGGCTGTATTCTATCTACGGCCTCAAGCCCTTAGTCTAGATACCAGGCCAGTTTCCTCAAAGGAAACCAAGCAAAGCAAAGACCTTAGCAATTTCTATAGAAGCTTCAGAGGCACCAAGTCACCCCAACTCCCTGAGCGCTCACTTACCTCCCTGACTGGCTGGTCTTCCTGTTTCCTGTTATTGGTTTCCATTTGTCCCCAGGAAATTCCTGTAAAGCAAAATCCTGGTAAGTTAGAAAGCTTTGAGCAGCCAGGTATCTAGATGGCCTGAAAAATGCGAAGAGGTCTGAAGCCGGTATCTGGCCTAGCCCCCCAGCTTGTTCCTTTTACTCTGCTATGCAGGCTGAGAAATGTGTACCTGGAGGGCTGCCTTTCTGTCGGGAGGCTTGCTATACTGCTGCAGGCATGCAGAGACTAAGGGAGTACTTGGGACCTGGACACTGTGGTCTAGAAATGCTGTTTCCCTCTTTCTCCACTCCCCTCCCAAACCACATTGAAAACCAGTTTAGTATGTTTGCTGTTTGCCCTGGCTCTTGCCTGCATGGAGGGATGGAGCTCCTTTTGTTTGTTCTGCTTTGTGAACCTGCTCATTCCTCCTGCCTCTTCAAACAGAGAAAGCATCTTCTTGGAAGCCCTGGCCCTTGAGGAAGCTTTGAGGGCAGAAGCTCCTGCTTGCAGGTGAGGCAGAGGGCGAGCAGGTAAGCTGGCACGCCTCTGACTGCAGTGGCTCCTCTTTCTCTGCCCATATCTGCTGGCAGGGGCTGAGGTGGGCCCATCTCTGGGGAATATGAGTGCAGGGTGCCATGGTCCCTACATTACAGGAGTACACTTTCTACCCTGGGCAGTTTTTCCTTAAGGGCCATGTCCCAGCAACTCCTTTTCTTCTAGACCAAGCCATATGTGCCCTTTGTAAAACTGTCCCTACCTTCCTAGTTTAGCTCCAAACTGAATGCAAAATAGCCTTTCAGATTCTCCCTCATTTTGTATCCAACACTCTGTACCTAGAGACTCAGAGTTTAGCTCAATGGGGTGTAGTTTTTCCTAAATTTCACTGATCTTCCAAATTCCCTCTTTCTTCCATGCGATTATTATTAGTCCCGTTCAAAGTTTTATTGCCTTTGCCCCAGTAGGCCTCCCTGTTGGAGGTAAGACGCCTAGAGAAGCAGAATAAACATAGTCCTTGGTGCAGTCATAGTGGCTAAGACACTTAACAGTGGTGTTATCTGAGAGAACTCCTATCACCTCCCTGAGCCTCACCTCACTTTCCCGTATGACAAATAAAGGTCATCACTCCTGGGTGACCAGTAGCGGTGATAAACAAGATGTGCAGAGAGAACTCCTAACACAGTGCTTGGCACGTAAGAGGCTCTGGATGTTAGCAGCAATGGAAAAGTTGAGGTTTATTTCTTGGCTTCATCTTCTAAAGGACCAGAGCAGTTCCTGTCTGTATCTGGCATGTCAGAACAGCTCTAACCACTTTGACTTCAGACTCTGCCTCGATGTCCTTGTGAGATGCCCCTGCCTGCAAAGACACCATTTCTTGTTCAACCACAGTGGGGGCCAGGATTTTCTGTCCATGCCCTGTCTAACCCTGTGGACATGCTCAGTAAATAGTAGTGCTCAACCAACCAAAGTCCTATATCAACTTCCAACTACCTTCCCAGGTCCACAGTACCACTCTCCTTTTTTTTCCCTAAGCCACATAGGTTCCTAGTACATTGCCTGCACCCTTTGATCCAAAGAAGCATTTATCCCCATATCCTCATGGCTTGCTGCAAATGGAGACTGTGATGGGAACTTGCTGCCCCAGTGGAAGTAATACTGCTAGAGGGCATCCTGCCACGCTAGAGAGGGCCTGGGCTTTGCAATTAGCTTATGGAGACGCAGTGTAGCACAATCAGGAGCTTGGCCTCCAGAGCTTGATAGCATGGATTCAAATCACACACCTGCCTTTCACTTGTGGCCTCAGGCAAGGCACTCTACTTCTCTTTATCTCAGTTTCCCCAACTATATAATAGTATAATCACGATAATAATATTGAGGACTCAATGACTTGATACCTGTAAAGCACCTAGAATAGTACTTGCTGCCCAGTAGACACTCAGATGCCAGTTACTGTCTTATTATTCAAACTCTGGCTCTGCCACTTTCTAGATGTGTGACCTCTCTGAGCCTTGGCTTTCTCAGCTTCCTCAGCTGTAAAATGGGAGATCCTATTATAACGTATCTCATACAATTGATAAGTGAAATAATTTGACAATGTTTGCAAAACAAGCTGGCATGAAGTATGAAGGATGTGAGTGCATGCTGATTTCAGTCTTCGTAGTACTGAACAGGAGCCAATTAGCTCACCAACCTTATGCAGGGGCATTAGTAGCAGGATCTCAGCCTTACTTCAGAGAGCTACCACCACAACTACCTTAGTCATCAGAGCTAGAGCATCTTAACCCATGCTGCAAGTTCTTCCCATTTCTTGAGGGAGGTGGGGTAGGAGTGGAAAGTTCAGATGGCAGGATTAGAAATGGGCATGTGGTGGCTCCTAGGCAGCCATCCACGTGTCTGAATGCCTAGTATCTAAGCAAACCTGCTTACCTGGTCTAACAAGCATTAGGAACCCAAGGTATCCCTCCCTCAGAGTACAAAAAAAAGAGAGATGGTTTAGGCACAGCCTCACCCACATGATTTACTGCTGCCAGTTGCTGCAACCTGCAAATCGTACACCCTTCTCTTACAGGGTTGCTGGTCCTGGGCTGACAACACTGCAGCCGTCATCTCCTCACTTCCCCCTGCCACCAAATCTCAGCCCCCTTTGTCTACTGTCTATCTGTGGGTCCTTCTTTCAGAGAAAGTCTCTCAAGCTAAGCCAAAATGTCCTTTTAAGAGATAACTCACTTATGATTACAATCTGGCAGTCACTGCTCCAAGTCTTAAATGTGTTACATCACTGACTCCCCACAACCAACTTATGGTGTAAGTGTTGTTACTACCCCCATGTTTTTAGATGGGAAAGCTTAGGCATTGTAAGTTTGGGGGAAGAAATTCAAAACCAGGCAGTCTGGTTCTAGCTTCGGTGTCCTTAAAACCATTATTTTGTATTTCCTCTCCTCTTTTTTCAACATTATGAATATATTCAAACTCACAAAAAAGTTGAAAGAAGTTCACAGTGATCATCCATATACCCAGCACCTTAGATTCTACAATTAACATTTTGATATATTTGCCTTATCATATATCTATTTACCTTTCTATCCATCTAGCAATCCAGCTTAAATTCTTGATTCATTTTAAAGTAAGTTGAAAACCACTATATCCCCATAAATTTGAAATGTAAATGAAATGGACAAATTTCTTCAAAGACACAAACTATCAAAGCTTACTCAAGAAGAAATACATGACCTAAACGTCCCCATATCTATTAAATAAATTGAATTTGTAGTTAAATAATTTTCTACTAAAAAACCTCCAGACCCAGATGGCTTCAATGATGAATTCAACCAAACATTTAAGGAAGACATTTTTAAACAAACTCTTCCTGAAAATAAAAGAGAAGGAATATGTCCCAACTCATTCTTTAAGGCTAGCATTACCTTGATACAAAACAAACAAACAAACAAACAAACAAAAAAACAAGAAAAGATGTTATAATAAAATTATAGACTAAAATCCCTGATAAACATAAATGCAAAATCCTTAACAAAATATTAGCAAATCTAGTAACATATAAAAGGATCATCAATCATGACGAAGTGGGATTTATCCTGGTAATGCTATGCTTGTACTTATTTTAAAAATCAATCAATGCTGTTCACCATATCAGTAGACTAAAGGAAAAAACCTATATGATCATCTCAACAGATACAGAAAAAGCATTTGAAAAAAAATATAACATCCATTTCTGGTGAAAATTCTCAGCAAACTAAGAATAAAAGAGATTTTCCTCAATTAAAGGATATCTCCAAAATATCCTACAGCTAACATCAAACTTAATAGTGAAAGATTAAAAAAAAAGCAACAATGTCCACTCTCGCCATCTCTTCCAAACATTGCATTGAAGGTGAGACAGTGCAACAATGCTCTTCTCTCTCCAAGAAAAGGGCATGTACAGGAGAAAGAAAGATACAAAATTCTATATGCTGGGACATGATTGTGTATGCAGAAAATATTTTATAATCCACCAAAAACTATTAGAAGTATAAGTGAGTATGGCAAGATTGAAGGATACAAGGTTAATACACAAAACTCAATTATATTTCTATATAGTAGTAATCAAGAATTTCAACTTGACATTAAGAAAATAATACTCTTTATAATAGCATCTATAAACATAAAATATATGGGACAAATACCCCTGGTAGTTGAGTGGCTAGAATTCGATGCTTTCATAAAATCTCAGGGACAAATATAACAAAATATGTATAAGACTTGTATGCTGAAAGCCTAAGTTGAATACAGCAGTCTACTTCATACATATTGAATAAAGTTTGATATCTGTTTCCAACATTTTTAGGCAAAATTTACTTCCAGTGAATTGCACAAATATTAAGTGCATTGGTTGTCTAGCAGCCTTGCTGTACATTTGTTGAGTTCTGACAGGTACATATGTTTAACTCAAACTTTTACAAGATACAGAATATTGTCGCCACCCCACAAGTTCCCTCATGCCCTTCTCCAGTCAATCTCTACGCCACCCCCCATTAGCAAACAGTGTTCTGAATTTCTTTTCCCATAGAATAGCTGTTTCGAATTTCATATAAAAGGACTTGTAGAGTTCACAGTCTTTTGTGTAAGGCTTCTTTCATTCTTAAAGTTCCTTTTTTTCCCAAGAATATATATTGAGCAGATTCATATACTCAGTCATTTCAAAAGCGTCTGCGTATGCAACAGCTGAACACAGGAATTCTGGCTTGAATGCATGGGCCAAAAGATGGCATTAAGGATGCCATGGGGAAGGAATTTGGCAGTGAGTAGGCAAGGACCTAGGGAGTCCTCCCAGAAGTAGCCTAGGGGATGGTGGTGGCTTGCGTTAGGGTGGTAGGTCATAACCAGGATATAAGAACAGCCAGTTTAGACCTGGATCTCCAACAGAGACAGGATGGAGAAAAGGGAAAGGATTTGTCTTTTTAGAAAACAGACAAGTCAGATCTCTGAAAGCAAACTCTGAGGATATTTGCAAATTTTTCATCTCTAAATACTTCTGAAGCAGAAAAAGGGAGGCAATAAGTGAAATTTTGCATCATGCACTGGGCCTAGCACTCCATAAACACAATCTGATTTGATTCTCACAACTGATCCATGAGGCAGCCATGATATTCCTCCATTTTAGAGATGAGGTAGTGAGACTCTTCTTAATACTGGCTATTTTATGAGGGAAAAATGATCTTTTCCCTTTAGAATCACATACTTCAAATTTGTGTAGTCGAATGACTTGCTTTGGGTCACTCGGATATCAATTTTATAGTCAGGATGTAAATCTCAGTTGTGTCCATTTTATGAAGTCCTAACTCTAAAGATGAGACAACTGCAATTTTTGTGGTTGAGTATCTTGTTCAAGGTTACTAAGCAAAGAGCTCCTGGAGCCAGTGATGTACAGTTTCAAGGAATTATGATTGTCCTATTTTAAAATAACCTACCTAGCTTTCTCCTCCCTAAAAGAATAATGAAGGTTACCCACCCAAGAACCAAGTCCTCACCTGCACTGTCGGCTTCCTGGGTTTCCAAGTGTTGCCAGGTGCCAAGCTGCTGTCCTCGAGGGTAGTGTGCTGAGGATTATGATAGCAAACTGAACACCGAAAGCATTGGTGGTGGTGGCACCGGCAGTTGTAGCAATTTGGCATCATATTTCTCTTTAGCAAGGCAGGGCAGATTTCCCCAGAACAATAAATGCAAGGATCATGGACTACAGCTCCCTGAACACTGCAGGAGTAAGAGCAGGTCCTGTGGCAGTCAAAATCACCACAGTGTAGTGGCTTACAACACATGGAATTTTCTAGACCTTTGCTTGCAAAACATTCTGAGTAAGATGGAGTTTCTGACTGAAAGGGTGACATGGAATGATATGATTGGTCTGTGGCATGATATGCTTGGTCTGTGGAATGACATGATTGGTCCATGGGATGGTGCCTGAATTCCCTATAGCTGGAGCTCATTGGCTGGAAGTTTTCGTCTACTGGTTTTGGTCTCTGGGTAAAAGTCTTGTTGCTATGAGTGGTTAAACCTGGCAAATGAGATGTAGATAAGGATTTGCTACTCTCTTCAAAGAACTTTCTTCTGTCTGCAAAAGGCAAGAGGATGGCTTCTGTCCCAGCTTGAGCAGTAGAAGCCTTCAATTCCTTGTTGTCACCTGGGTTGGAAGGGCCTTCCATGGCTACTGCCACATGTGGCTGTGAATTAGGCTCTGGAGACCATCTCCAATGACCGCCACGAACTCCACAGTGAGCATGTGCTTTCTCAGGGTCTGAGGAGGATGGCTCAGATGCTTTCCACCAGGTGTTCAGGCCCATAGAGGACTGGCCAGGCCTCTGGCCAGGGCTTATTCGTCCCTCTAAGCCTGTCCTAGATTCGTGGCTCTCAGGGGCTTGGCTGAGGCACTCTGAAGACCTGGCTCTGAGCGTCATGCTTTTGTTGAAGAGCTTGTCTCTGGGGCTGGGGTTTTTCTTACATGAAGATAGAAACGATGAGTTAGAGGCAGGGAGTGGAGGACTTTCTGGGGGCTCCTGGGTCTCTTCCACTGGCTCCTTAGTGTCACACAGCTGTGACAAGGGACCCTTGCTTTTCTGGAGCTGGGCCTTCCTCCTCTGAATTTCATTACGCAGATTGGTAGCAAAACGCTCACTCTTCCGCCGGTTTTGGATTGAGCGGCCCCGGGTCCCTCCGCTTCGCCTACCACCCATCTGGCTACACTCCCTGGGCTCGCTGTCCCCTTCTTCGGTTGCCTCTGTGCCACCAGCTACTTTAGTGGTTGAAGAACAGTCCCTGGCTTGTTGAACAAGGGAGCCAGAGGCAGAGGATTGCTGGTTGGCCAATTCACTGCCTGCTCTGCTTGTTCTGTTTAGGTCCAGGAAACCTCTTTCTGAGGGGTGTCCATCAGCCTCTCCATGGGGGGGACTACTTTGGCTCTGGTGTCCCAAAACCAAAGGCCTGTCATCCCCTTGTCTGGTCTTTCTTTCTTTGCTGGACTGGTCCTGGGTTCCTCCTGTAGGGGGACATGGACTTTTCTTCCCTTTGTGGCTGCTGTGCAAAGGGGACAGAGTCCACTGATGCCCATCCTGTCCGGGTGGGAGCTCCATCCCTTTGCTGCCCCTGGTATTGAGGTGCACATGCTGCAGATGGGATGCCAGCAGCTGTTCAGGGGCACTATGTCGATGCCCTGTGGGTCCTATGAGATGCGGAGGTCTGCCAAAAGAAGCCTTAGCTAGCTCTGCTGAAGCCTCATTGAGTGAGTGGGAATCCATGCTGGAAGCTTTGTCACAGGCTTTTGGGGATCCAACAGCTTTGGTTGAGGCCTGCATCAGTAGATGCTCAGAGCCCTGTTGGCTGGATTCAGGAGGCTGACTGAACTTACAGTTCGGATGGCCCTCACTTGTTACTTGCTCATGCCCACTGAGGCAACAGAATCTATTAGGGTTCCTTGTGGGCAGTACTGTCTCCAAGCTCAGTTTCTCTTTCTGTGGCAAGGGGACCATAGGCTCAGATGCCCTGCGCTGCTCTCCATTGAGAAGTTGGGCTCTGGAGGCCTGAAGGCTGTCCCGCCTCACTGGAGGTTGTGGTGGGCCCCTAACTGCCTTGGCAGGCCCTGACTGGTGTCCCTCCTGTGCTCGAGTCGACATCTGGGAGCTGGGGGTCAGGTGGCCCCCACTGGCGCGCCGACTACCTCCTGAGGTCTCAGCTACATTAGGCCGGCTACTGGGGGCCTTAGATGGCCCTGGGCCTTGCGTGATGCAGTCTGCAGAGGCTGGCTCCTCTGGCCTGAGGGAAAGGGCACAGTCAGAAGCATTTGAGCTGGCTGAGAAGGAGCTGTATGCTGAGTCACGCTGGTTAGGGTACATGTTCTGATCAGTAGGCAACAGATGGCTCTCATAGGTGGCTTGGCCTTGTTGCTCCAGGCTCTCCATGCTGCCAATGGAGCTGCTTTTCTCGGTGCTGCAGTGCCGGGAGAGTGGACACCACTGCACACACACGTCACTGTAAGACACAGGGCATACTGGTTAGCCAAGTCACCAGATCACTTTCCTTTCATGGCCAGCCCTGTCATAGGAGAGGGCTGGCCAGCCCAGAGGTACCCATGCCACAAATAAGAGGAGGGTAGGCAAAAAAATAGAAGAAGAGGAAACAGGGAAGAAGATGGACATTGGGGCACTTCAGGGGCTTAGTAAAATGGGACACAAGGTGATACATGGAAGAAAGATGGGGAAATACCCTAAAGACTAAAAGTGGGAGAACTCTATGGGAGTTATCCTCTATTTCCCTGACATTAGCAAGTCTGAAATTGCCTCTGGGCTGTCCCTGTCCCTAGGGAGTCAGCATGTGGCTTCCTGCCAAAACAGACAATCACAGAATATTAGCGTTAGAGAGGGGCCCTAAAGGGCTGATTCATTACAGCCACACCACTTCGTAAATAAATCAGTGATTCTCAAATGAGGATGTGCATCAAAATCACATGGAGGGCTTGTTAAAACACAGGTCACTGGTCCTCATCCTAGAGCTTTAAGTCTGGGTAAATCCTGAGAATTTGTACTTCTAACAACTTCCCAGGTGCTGCTGGTGCTGCCTATTCATCCAGCTATCACACTTTTGAGAACCACTGGTGTAAAGCAAGCCCAACAAAGGGAAGTGATTTTGAGGTGGTGATTTACTCCAGAACACCCAGCTCTAACTACTGGCACAGACTGGGCTGTAATTCAGGTGTTCTTCTATTCCTTTCTTGATAATAGCAAACCTCTCAGGGGCTTGGCTGAGGCACTCTGAAGACCTAGCTCTGAGCATCATGCTTTTATTGTTCAAGCTGAAAAGGATAGATCTTCTTTTTTTTCTTTTCCAATCTTTTAGATTTCAGGAGGATACGTACAGGTTTGTTACAAAGGTGTATCACGTGATGCTGAGGTGTGGAGTACAATTGAACTCATCACCTGGGAAGTGAGCAGAGTATCCAATAGGTAGTTTTTTGACCCTTGTCCCACTTCCTTTCTCCCTGCTTTTATATTTCCCAGTGTCTATTGTTCCCATCTTTATGGGACAGATTACTAGCTACACTTTACAATGGAAGAAACTTTAGCTTACAGAGATAAAGTAAACCGACAAACTCACTAAGCTGTTAAAGAAGCATAGCTGGAATCTGAATCCAGTCCTGAGTCCAGTGTCTTAGCTCTGCTGCCATATGGTCTTTTAAATAGGAATAATAGTAATATCTGTATCAGAGGGTTGATGTGTAGATGAAAGCAGATGATAAACGTAAAGCCCTTACCACAGCCCAGGTACCTCGCAAGGGTTCAATACATGGCAGCTGCTCCTCTCTTGATTATTAGTTTTTGTCATCAGCATCCTCTCTATGACTAGTATTGATAGTATAGGGGCCTCTGCCCACCCACGCCTCCCCCACCTCCCACAGGAAGACCCAGGGAAGGGCCAGGATCAGATGCGATCTTCAATTTTAAGTACCATTTCCCACACACAAAGCCAAACTGAGCCAAGTCATGCCAGTAACTCCCTTTGACTAGAACCCCAGAGGTTACAGGCTGCTCTCAGAAAGGCCGTAGTCCAGAAAGCCAGAGTTGAACTGTGGCAGCAGCCCATGAGACCCTCAGGTCAGCTTCCCCTTATTCTTGCTCCCTGCCTTGCCTCTTAGCCAGTCGTTCTCTGGTCAAGGAATCCATCAATTTCTTGTTGGCAAGGGAACCTGCTACCCACCCCACCACTATTCCTGCTGAAAAAAACAAAAACAAAAACACATCCTTACTCAAACAGGAGCCACACTCAAGAATGTCAAAGTGTGTTTCTGCATATTCTTCCAGAACGAGACTGCCTCTGCCCTGGCTTCCAAAAAGTCACCGAGTTGAGGTAAACTCAACCTTTAGCTTCTCTGAACCCCCAATAGAAATCCCTTCTTGGAGGGAAGCTCTCGTGGAAGGGAAAAGGCAGTGAAGGGCAGCACCTTTGCTGGCTCTCAGCCTGCAGAAAACGTTGTCTGCCTCTTGGGCAACTGTTTCAATAACAGTTATTCAGGGAGGTCCCTATTTTGAAGGCTTTGGCTATGTGACAGAGGTAATAAACACCAGATAATGTCAACAGTGAGTCGCCATTGATGGAGAAGCAGGCCAGAACTGAGCCCTGGGGTCTCCCTACATTAAGAGACAGGAGAATGAAAGGAATTAGGAAAAGAGAGAAGGAGAAAGAACAGCTAGTGAAATAGGATGAAAAGCAGGGCAGTATGGTGTCTTGTAAGCCCAATGAGGTATTTCAAGGAAACATGGTCCAGAAGGAAAGAGACTAACCCCAAATCACAGAAAGTTAGCACGAGACTAGGACTTGAACTCAGGTACTCTGGGCTCCCACTTGCTTTTCTGTTCTAGCACTTGAGGCTCTAACATCCAGCAGGGATTCGAGCAGAGGAGGAGGAGTGTCCAAGTTGTCCCTCCATCCCATCCTGAGGGATGGGCTCTAGACTCACCTTGTGTTGCAGCCGGAATGCCAGGACAAGCTGAAGGCTTCAGAAGGGAAATGCATGGTGGTGGCTGCTTCAGGGCATCCCTCCAGCAGCTTGGCCACATGCCATGAGTGCGGCCTACTGACAGGGGCGTTCCTCCTAAAGAAAGGGACAGGAAATAGGCTTAAGGAACCAGAGCTGAAATCACTTCCCAGGCAGCTTCCGCCCCACCCCCCTCTTTTCCTTCAATAAAGTAGAACATCTTACAAGAAACTGGTATGGGAATCTTAGTGGCCCTCCTGAGCTCCTAGTTCTCAAGTCGCCTTCATTCTAGAGATATGGAATGCCAGCTTCATAGGGCTGCTTTGTTCACAAGAGTATCCTGAGCATGTATCACAATGCTGGACACAGAGCAGATGGTCAGTAAATATTTGTGGAATAAATGAGTGCTGCTGCCCAATGAACAGTGAGCACGTCCTCACTTCTCTTTGAGAAAGAAAATCAATCTGGTCAATCTTCTCATTTTTCTCTGAGAAAGGAATAGGCAAGTGATTGAAAAGTTTGAACAGGTCAACACTGGGCTGTCAATTCTCCAATTTTCAGTCATTTGTTGAATAAGCATTTGCTGTATGTTTACTGTGTGTCCTCTATGTGTAACTCTGGGAATACAGAGATGAATCCAATATAGTCTTTGCCCTCGAGAGCTTACAGATAAATGGGAGAGAGAGAGCTGATTCAAACAAAGCACGGGAAAGGCATTGACAGAGTGAAAGATAAGATGGGTACAGAGGTGAGACACCTGAGTTGGTAGGCAAAGTGGTGTCAGGAAGCCCCAATTCCTGACACCACATAGAATAAAGTGGTGAATGGTTCCATGTTAGGCTGACAGAGGACACTGGCTGCTTAGGAGGTCAGGGATATATAGAGGGAAATAGGTCTGAGGCCATGGCCCTGAATGCAGCCACGACTTTTGTACTGACTGCTGTATACAGGACCCATCCCTGTCCCCTGGTATACTTTGCATAAGCAGATGCCACCCTTGCAAGTGGGGAAGAGTGGTATGAAGAACAGCACATGTGGGGTATGGATAATGCCGGGAGGTAAAAAGATGATTGATGGGAGGGAGAATGAGAGAAGGAGGGAGAGCAGAGAGAGAATGGAGAGAGAGAGAGAGATGGTGGAAGGGCCAGGTAAATTATACAGATAAGAGGGAGAGACGATGGAGGGGAAAACAAATGACAGAAAAGAGAGGAAAGACTGTAGAGAAATATATAGTAGAGAGAAATGGATGATAGAGAAAGAGATAAACGGCAGAGTAAAAGACACATGATAAGTAGATAGAGAAATAAATAGATGATAAATTATTTTCATCAATTTATTCATGGTTACTGTGCCAAGGTCTACACCAGGCACTGGTAGTACAGGATTAAATAGGACAAGGGCGCCTGCCTTCAACAAGCTTGCTATATTGTGAGATAAAGCAGCTCCCTACCTCCCAGGAGCATTCATAGTCATACTCAAGCTGGAGGATTCCATCCCAGCTGGAAATGCCCCTCACCCCAGCAGAAGCACAGAAGATCTCACTAGTACAAGGCTGCAGAGGGCTAAGGCCTACAAAGATAGTCCTCAGGAGAATGGCCTTGCTGGGGAAAACACGGATTGAGTGGTAACAGACCAGACACAGACCAGGAGACATAGGAGGAAACAAGGGAAGCTGTTTGTCAAAGGCCAGGAAGCAGAGCCACAGGTCAGCAACGATGGCTAAGATGTAAGCGGAGGAAAGCCAGGTGAAGCCCCCAGCTTTGTAATCACATTTTCTATTATTGATTTCAGAGTGCCCAGAGGGGAGGCTGAAGGTACGAAGAGACCTTGGGGACTATGCTTGTTCTGGAGTCTTACACACAAAGCCACACTGCTGGGAAATCTTTCCACCTGCTGCTACCAGGTAGTTATCTGGTCAACAACTATTTGTCAAGCATCCGCCAGTAGTGGTACTATGTACCATGTGTATCTACTATGTCCCATGCTTCTAGGCACTGAGGATATAGTGGAGAACAGGGTACCTTTCCTATTTCAAGCCTTTTTCCACATTTAGGATTCTTGAGTTCTGGGTTTAAAGTGTAGACAGCCTCGATGCCACCTTCTCCATAACCATACAATCCCATACTGAGTTCTACTGCGTCTTCTTTTACGATGTTTCTCCGGCCCTGGTTTGCGCTCGTGCTCACTCTCGCCTGCTCTCTCCTGCTCTCACTCACTGTCTCTCGCTCTCACTCTCTCTCTTTCCCCACACCCCCTCCATTTTCGCTGTGGCCATTAGACATAACCAGAGTTCTTCTCCCAGAACCCACCAGCACCAGCTTCTGTTCTAGTCCAGGCCCTTGAAACTTTATGCCCAAAATACTATAGCAGTCTGCCAGCCTGTCTCCCTTGTTCTGCCTTCAGTCACTGCTCTTAGATCATATCATGTTAGGCGCCAACTGAATTGGGATACTCTCCTATTCAAGAATCTTCACTGGCTCCCTATTTCTTACCCTGTCCCACATCAAATGTAAACTAGATCAGAGTCTCACGGTCTTCAATAAGCTATCTTTACCCACCAGCTCAATCTCTCGTCTCTGCTCCAGTCACACCCTGTAATCAGCTCTGTCCTTTTCTGATTCTGTGTCTTTGCTGTTGCTATTCCAGTAGATCTAACACAGGCTCTGGGGTCAGACCACCTTGGTTTGAATCCCAGCTCTACCACTCATTAGCTCTGCTGCTTTAGACAGGTGACTTCACTTCTCAGAGCCCTAGTTTTCATGGCAGTAAAATGGGGATAATAGTACCAAATGGGGTTGTTGAAGGATCAAATGAGGCAATGCAAGTGCTTTGAATCAGGCCTGGCAAGGCCTCAACCAATCATGGTTCCCTCTGCCTGGAATGACTGTTCCCTCCGCCTGGAATGCCCCCTCTCGTTTTGTTAACCTAAATCCTAAATGTTCTTCAAGGTACTGCTCAAGTACCATTTCCTCCAGGAAGCTTGTTCTGAGTAATCTAGCCCTCACACTGTGGTCCACAATAATAAGAAATGTGATATTGCCCATCATCATTTCATGTGTTGTAGTCTCATCTCACCAACTATACCAAGCCAGTAGGCAATGGGCGAAAAGAGAGAGACAGATATAGGTTCAACTCCCCTCTGCCACTTTAGATGTGTGTATCTGTAAGTCACTTAACCCATCTGAGCTTTAGTTTTCTTATCTGAGAAAGGAAACAATAATCCCTATCAGGCTAGGTGACCATGGGGATTAGAGATAGTATTCTTAAAGCAACTGGGACATAGCCTGACACACTGCAAGTGGTCAGTAAATAGCAGGTACTACAATAATGGTTATTAGCTCAGACTTAGACTTTCTGATGGCTCAAGAGTACCCACATCTAGGGTACCCAGATTTGTCCATCCACCGTGAAGGTTCTGCTATACCATTACCATGCCACACTGTGAAACATAGCTTACAAAGGCCCCTTACTTTTTTTTTTTTTTTAAAGACAGAGTCTCATTCTTATCACCCAGGCTGGAGTGCAATGGCACGATCTCAGCTCACTGCAACCTCCACTTCCTGGGTTCAAGCAATTCTACTACCTCAGCCTCCCAAGTCACTAAGATTACAGGCATGTGCCACCACACCCAGCAAATTTTGCATTTTTAGTAGAGACGGGGTTTCACCAGGTAAGCCAGGTTGGTATCAAACTCTTGACCTCAGGTGATCTGCCCACCTCAGCCTCCCAAAGTGCTGGGATTACAGGCCTGGGCCACTGCGCCTGGCTGGCCTCTTACTCTTTCTAGGGTTTCTCCAGGAATAGGAAACAATCCCAAAGGAGACAGAAGGGGGAAGTGGAGGCTTTTGGGACACAGAGAAAACTAAAGGCTGGAAGGAGAAAAATCCAAATAGAGGTAGCTGGAGCCAGAGCTAGAACCTTCTAACCCTAGTTTGGAACAGGAGAACAAACTATCTATAGGGTCTACTAGTTGGCCTATTATTAGTCCTGAATAGCCCTACATTTGAAGTCAGTGCACACTTGCATTCAAATTGTAGTTGGGCAGCCATGGGCAAGTCACTTCTGCAAGTTGCAGATTTTTTATTGCAAAATGGGGAAGATGACCATCTCTTTTTCATGAGTTATGATGTGGATTAAATGCAGTCCATGTGTGAAATCAATCAACATAGCGCCTGACATACTCTATAAACTTAAAAAAACACAAAACAAGAACCATTTATTGAACACTTCACATACATTAACTGATTTAATCATCTCTGCAACCTGATGTGAAACAGTTATTATTATTATTATTATTATTATTAAGACAGGGCCTCTCTGGCTCTGTTGTCCAGGTTGGGGTGCAATGGCACGATCATAGCTCACTGCAACCTCAAACTCCGTGGCACAAGTTATCTTTCTGTCTCAGCCTCTTGAGTAGCTAAGACTACAGGCTATAGGCGCATGCCACTGTGCCTAGCTAATTTTCTGTAGAGATGGGGATTCACCATGTTGGCCAGGCTGGTCTCGAACTCCTGGCCTCAAGCGATCCTCCTGCCTCAGCCTCCCAAAGTGCTGGGATTACAGGCATGAGCCACCAAGTCCAGCTGGTAAAAATTAGTCTTATCCCCACTTTACAAATGGAGAACCAGAGATGCATAAAGCTTACGTGATTTTCCAAGAGCATATAGCTAATAACCAGCAGAACTGGAAATGAGACTCAGATCCTTCAGCTTTTTCCTAGGATACCACACGACCCCTCCATTCCAAGAGTCTATTTTAAAAAGCCTGTATTCCTGAGGTTTCCCATAGCAATTCCCTCAAGAAGCAGTCAGAAAAGGGAAGTCTCATTAGTGCTAGAGCTGAAACCATTCCCTCCATAGGCAGTGGGGAGGGAGAGAAGGAGAAACAAACAGAAAAGTAAGAAAATGCCTACGACCAAGCATGCAGCTCCAGGCCAAGACATGAAGGCAATGACCCCAGCACTTGCCCTTTCTCCTAAGGCTGGCTCAGGCACTATCAATAAGCACATACCTCATCCCATTCTTCATTACTCCAAAATGCTTTTCTTAGGAAGCAAAAAGAAAGAGACATTGAAGAAAGAAAGCAGGAGGGGGAAGAGTGGCAGCAGCCATGGCTACTGGCTGTACCTACCATGGAAGTTGCCCAGGGTGGAGAGATGGCTTGGGAGAGAGCGGGGTATCCAGCTAGCTCAGACTCTCGTTGACAACCCCTCCAGCCAGCATCCTCCCTTAGCTGGGACCCATCTGCCCTCCAGTTAAGACCTTCTGGAGCGAGGGACCATCAGCCCAAGATGCTGAGTGTGATCCAAGGGGCTCAGGCACAGTCAGGTTCCAGTTCTAAGAACAGGAAGGAGTAGGATTGAAGGCAAGGTATGACCATCAGCCTGGATGGCCCTAGATATGGCCACAGCCTTAGGGAATAAAAGCCAGTGTCAAGAGCTGGATAGGAGTGAAGACGCTGCTCCAGGAACCAGCCAGCACCCTGGTGGCAAAGGGGAGGATGAAAGGCACTTCCAGCAGCATAAACAGCCCCCCTGCTCCCTACTCCAACCTCCTCTGAGTCCTGGCCCACCCCCTCGGCAGCTCAGAGGCCAATAAGGAAGCTGGGCCCCCAGCCACTGCTAGAACTCAGGAAAGGAGCAAGGAAATGATGTTTGGGAAAGATAAAGCGGGTGTCTAAAGAGAATTTTTAAAAATATACGTAAGTGAGAGAGAAAAATACCCCAGACACATACACTTAAAAGAATTCCTGAGCTTCCTGGACTGAGTTGACCCCACCCAGCCATCTCTGCAGGTCCTGTGCGCCCCAGAAAAGAAAAGCACAGATAAGCCAGGACTAGCAACCTCCAGGTCCATAGGAGTAGCACTCAAGTTGATTTTATATAGCTGGGGGCAAGTGACTGAGAGATTTTCCAAGGTGAAGGTCCTCGTGAGATACAAAGCCTCACAAACATTCTGGGCTGTATTTACAGGGTCTGCACTTCCTCTGGGGACTTGACCAGATCCAAAGAAAACCCAGTTTCACACCAGAGACTTCAACTCCAGAAAAGGTGCCCATTAGCAATGCTGGAATTGTGGTGTTTGCGGTCAGCGTCCCTGGATCTGCCATGAATTCACTCTGACCTCTGGCAACTTACTCCCACTCTCTGGGCTTCTGTTTCCTCCCTGCAAAATAAACCATTAAATTCAATTGTCACAAATGACCCTTCCCGCTCTAGCATGCTACGATGTCCTAGGCCCCAGGCTGAGGTTCCAAATGATGCCTTCAGGGATTAGCACAGTAGCCAGAATCCAGAGCAGCCCTATGTGGATTGTTGCACCCCCTAAGCCTAGGTTCAGGCATCAAGATTTAATTTCTCTTGAGGAATTAGAGTCAGGATTTTCCCTTCATTAATACTCCTAATTTCCCTCTCCAGTTTCCCTTGGCCTCTGGCCCCAATTCCAGTAATTTCTGGCTCCTGAGAGGGCTTATGCAAGCTCCCTTAGGACAAGAAGTATGCTAGGGCTTTCCTCTCTGGGGAAATCATGCCTGGAGGCCCCTTCCCCTTCCTTCCCTCTGTATCTCACAGGGGACTCACTCTGGGTTGACTTTTATCAACTGTATGGGGGAAAGTTTGGGAGCTTTCAGGAGCATATGGATCTGGCTTACACTCTCAGCTCTACCATTCACTAGTTGTTTGGCCTTGGGCATGTAACAGAACTTCGGTTTCCTCATCTATAAAACATGCCTGCCATATGACAGGCACTCAGTAAATAGTATCTGTTATTAATATTACCCCTATCCAAAGTAATAATGAGCAAGGTACCGTTAGTAGTAAGAAAACCGATTTCTTCAATCCAAATGAAGATAAAAGAGAAAGGACTAGTTAAGAGAAGGCTCAAATGCCAAACCCAGTACGCTCTAGAGAAGCACGTTTCAAATTTTAGTGGGCATATTAATCACCTGGAGGATCTTATTAAAATGCAGATTTTGATTCAGCGAGGCCCAGGTTCTTACTTTCTAATAAGCTCCAGAGTGATACTGATGCTGCTGGGGTGATAACCACATTCTGAGTAGCAATATAACAGGGCATAATCTGTTCCAAACAAATGCATCAGGTTAAAATCTCTTTTTATTTCATTCCACAGGCCTGGGTGCCCAGCCTCCCTTGCTTTCTGGTGGCCAAATGTCTTTCTCCTTTTGCTCAGTAGCCTAGCCCATGCAAACACTTGCCTGATGAAGCTTGTCAATCTCTACTTCCTAACAAAATAAAGAGCAACTGGTTTGTTATCAGTGTGACCGCACCAGTGGTTAGGTGAGGTTAAAGAAATTGTGACTAGAGGTGCAAGCAAGTTCATGGGGCTGGCTGAGGCAGGGAGGCAGGGTGGGAGGATAAGTGTTGTGATGTCATCAGATGAGGGGTAGGCAGGTGGGCACAGACAGTGTATACTCAAGAAATCCTTTGGTGAGGGAAGATGAGAGAGAAACTTGAGTGGTTCAGCCAGTTTGGGATTTGGGGAAGAGGTTGTAAGTTGGGGTGGAGGGAAAGGGGCATAATCTCCCATTTAGCAGAGCTGAGTTCCAGGTAACATGATCAAGTACGACCTCCTATGCTCAGGGCACAGTAAAGATGACTGCTTCTTTTCCAAGTACTCAGGAGACATGCATGAACTTGGCATGGGGGCAAAGGAGGGTGGACACATACAGCAGAAAAGCCAGAAGCTGGCTCTCAGGAGAGGCCTCATAAAGACCCTAGTGAGAGGTCAGGGGTGGAGGTGGATCAATTCTGAAAGGAGTCAGTCTCTAGCTGCCCTAGTCGGCTGTCACCCCAGTATCTTCCGATATCACCATGTGTCTTTGAGCCTGGCTCCCAGCAGACCCCTCAAGAGATAATTGGGAGAAGATGAGCAGAAAGAGAACCATGGCTCTACCTTAACTTAGGGTAAAAAGGAAAATGTGGCCCCTGTTGCTTGTGGTCGCGCTTAACCTGAGATTTGGACCATAACAGAGTGTGGGCACTTTCCTCTTTTTAAAGTATTTGTATAAACAGAAGCACAAAATAACGTCCTTGATTAGCTCTGTTTATTTTCTGAGGCTCTTCTAGCCTCTCTCCAAATAGCACATTCCACCTGCCCCACACGAAGCAGCACAAGCTCATTCTGTCAGGCTCAGCAGGAAGAGAAGCCCACAGACAAGCTGAGGGACAGAACAATGCATGGCTTGTTTATCTGACAGAGGAGGGGAAAAGCTGCCTGGTGACCATGGAGGGACACAGAGCTCTGAAGGCCCACCCCCACCCACTGTTGGCTGGGGTCCTTGCAGCCTGGTAATCAGGAAACCCTTCCTTATAAACCCAATCAAGGGGGGAAATGTGTGTGTGGGGGGGGGTGGTGGTGTGTGTGTGTGTGTATGTGTGTGTGTGTGTGTGTGTGTGTGTGTGTAATTTGAAAGAGAACTTTCGGGACAATGGCTTTCTCATCAGTCTTGGAAAACTATAATCTGGGTCATCCGAGAGATTAATACTTTCTGGAGAAGGGGCTTTTGGTACCCTGTTCTGCCTCCCCACTTCTCCTCCTCTCCCACCCGTCGCCTCTGAAGATCCAGTTCAAGTTCCTCCATGTAAATCCGCTGGGTCCCCCTTTCCACCCTCCACCTAGAATCCATCCCTGGCCAAAAAGAAACCCAGGGCAGGGAATAAGAAAAGAAGAGAATGTTTGAGTGGAAATAAAGACTCCCGCTAAATGCTGTGGTATGTGTCAGGGGTGCTCTTTGGCTTTCTGCCTAGGGCATCTGGCTATGGCATTACATTTGACCCTCTGCTTCCATTTCTCCATTTTTCACATTGAAATCTTTAAGACACAGGTGGACACCTCTTTTTCCAAAGAAGGTTGGCAGGAAGTAACTATACAGATGACTCCGGAAAGCTCTGCACACAGGAGAGGTGGAAAAATGCTTACTAGTTGAGAAATGCAGTACTTGGGATTCTCTTTCAGAATGGGCTGGGGAGAAATTTCTAGTTTTTCTATATATAGTGTGATAAAACATACCAATCACAGACTTCTTTAACTTACAGAAGAGGGGAGAAGCTGCTTGATCTTGTCAATGATCCTAAAGGCAAAGAGGTAGGAAGTGAATATTTAGAAGCTTCTAGAAACAAGGGGAGCAAGTCCGGAATCTGAATAATGAAAGAGGTTTTTTCCCTCTCCCTTCTATGTACAATAGTTATGGGTGCAACACCAAAGGGCTAAGGGAGGCTTCAGAGGAGCACATAGGGAAAATGGCAGCAAATTCACAGTGCATCATGTGACTCAACAGATAGATAGCCTTAAAGTTTTTGCCGTGATGCCCAATTTCCTAAACCAACACCCAAAGTGATAAAGAAGGTGGAGGATGTTTGTTCTCCAGCTCTGGTTTCTGTCAGTAACATTTATAGCATCCCTTGGGAAAGAGGCTGCAGGAATAATTCTAGTTTTCCTTTCTTCCTCCTTGAAGCCCATTATCTCTTTCAGTTCAAACTCACCGTTTGACCTACCACTTTTCAGAGGTCTGATGGAATCCATAAAGGTTTTCCCCAGAGTCAAGTCTCAAAGCCCTCAGAATTACTTCTGGCCACTCCCAAAGTCATCTCCACTACTAAAGGCATAGAGCCCTAGGACAATAGCCAACAACAGTTAGGACCCCAGTAGAAACAAGAACACCCAGTCACTCTGCTTTGATATAACTTGAGAATCAGGAGGAGCCAACACCCAGCAGAGCTGGAGCGCAGTGAGCAAGGTGGACTGTAGTGGGAGATGATATTGGGGAGGTTCATAGGCCAGATCATGGAGTTTCCAAAGGTTGAAACAGTTTGAATTTTATTCTCAGTGAAATGGGAAGCTGTTAGAAGTTCTTAAGCAGGCTACTAACATGCTGTAAGTTTTATAAAGGTTTGACTTGGCTGATGGATTTGGAAGGGGGGTCAAGAGTTGAAGCCAGGGAATCATTTAAAGGGGCTATTATAGGTAATAGATGGATAATGGTGGTTTGTTCTAGGAAAGTAGTAGTCAGGATAAGAACGAGAGATTTGATTAGAGGTATTCTGAAGAGGTAGGGCTGACAGTATTTGTTGATGGACTGAATGTAGAGAATGAGGTAAAAAGAACCATGACACTTGGGTCACCTGGCATCTGTATCTTTTTAGCACAGTATTCATTCCCAAAACGGAGTCATTAGTGGTTCTAAAAAGAAAATTGGCACTCTTCATTATTGTTTTGTCCAAGAATTTACGGGGCTCCCCTATCTGCATTTAAGGTGTTTGGAGAGGTGCTAGGCAACATGCCAAAATGAATTAGATATAATAATCCCTGCACTCAAGGAATTTACAGTGTGGTGGAGGGTGGACAAAAAATATCTAGAAAACCATTAAACAGGATGGGATGTCAGAAGTATCAGAAAGGAAATGCTAACAAAATGAGAGTCAAAAGAAGGAGACAGCACTGCTGCTTGAATCAAGAATGGCATCATAGGGCCTCTGAGATAATTTTGGAAGAGTCAATACAATTACCACTAAAGATGACTGGGATAGAGGCCATGCCAGAGTTGCATGAACCGAAGTGGGAAGCACAGGAAGGCTATGAAGGAAGAAAAACAGTTTTTATAAGGCACAGAGGAAGTGAAATTAGAATGATGCAAGAGGATGGTGGGCCTTAAGAATCAAGTTAAAGCCTTGATTTCACATAATCCAATAGGCAAGAGAGAGCCCTTGGAAGTTCCAGAGTAGGAGAGCAATATGGTACAAGCAGTATGGTAGGAAAGTTATTATGGTAGCCATATGTAGGATAAATTAAGTGAATAGATACTGGAAGCATAGAGAAGTGAGTAGGCTAACACAATAGACTCAATAAAAGGTAAAATCAGAGCAATGGCAGAGGGGATGGAGTAGAAAGGAAGAATGTGACAGAGAATCAATAGAGTACTTTACATAAGCAGAGAGAAGAGATAGCTATAAAGCACCAAGAAGGCTGATAAAACTAATCTAAATAGCAAAGTCATAGGCAAAAACCAGTTTCAGGAAACATGAGTTTGATTTCAGATATTAGTTTGTTATGCTGGCAAATTCTGTAGGTAGGTGTGCTCAGCAAGCAGCTTGATGTGTGGGCTACAGAGCTAGAAAAAAGTTAGGGTACGGTATGGACATGTGGTCACTATCCAGAGGAGGCAGCCAACGCTGTTGCAGTGGATGTGACTGCCCAGGGTGAATGTGTACAAAAAAGAGGGCAATAACAGATCTCTGCAGAGCTATAGTTTGGGCAGAAGAGGAAGAAGAGCAGGTAATAGAGACAAAACAATGAAATGCCATTTTCAATGATATTGGCAATACTTTTTAAAGAGAAGTGCTGACAAAGTTGTGGGGAAATAGATATACATTGTTGGGCGGGAATCGAAATGGGTACACACTTGCTAAAGGAAATTTTGGCATATGTTATCAGGAGACTTAAAATGTTTCTACTGTGCTTCCTTTGGCTGACATATACCAAAAATGCAATGATACAGAGATTAGCATGGTTCCTGCACAAAGATGATGCGCAAATTTGTGAAATGCTCCATTTTTCTGGAATTAGTGGTAATGATTTCGCTACCTTGTGAATATAATAAAACCCACTGAATTACACACCTGAAGTAGTGAATTTTATGGTATGTGAATTATATTTAAGAAATTTCATATCTTTTGATCCAGTTTTTCCACTCCTAGGATTTTATCCTAAGAAAGCCATTAGAGATGTACATACTGATTTATGTACTTGAAATGTCATCCACTGTAGGGTTATTCATAATGGTAAAATTTGGAATATCCTAGCTGTGCAACATTTAGGAAGACTTAGATAATGTATTGTACATTTACACAAAGGAATAATAGTTTGTCATTGAAAACCATGTTTTTGAAGACTACTTAATCATCCTGAAAAAGGCTCACAATATAATGGTAAATTTAAAAATTGTATACAAACCTGAACATATTACAAGTCCAATTCAAGAAATATATATTGCATATATATAGATATTCTTATACAGACATGTACATATTGAAAGGCTGGATGTAAATTTACTAATATTATACCAGTGGGTATTTATCTTTGTGTAGTAGAATTAAGGGTTTTTATTTTTCACACTTTTAAATCATTTCCAGATTTTATACACTACACATGTATTACCTTTGGAATAAAAAGAGGTTTCTAAAGAAAAATGTCACCATTCTACATGGACATATCATTTACCCAGGCAACTGTCTAACTGTCTTGACATATTCCTAAATTAGGAATCTGCAATTATACTTCTGATTCCATTTAACTATTTCAAAGATCTGGATTTTACCCTCAGGAAAATCAGCCTAGAGCCCACCAACCTAGCAAAATGCTTTTTTCAATATAATTTTGCTGCTTGGAAATGGATCCTTTTGTCTTACTAATTTTTTTAAATTGCATCTGACAGTTTTTTAAAAATTTTTAAATTTAAAAATTCCATCTGACAGTTTCTTACACTTAATATTAGTACTGGGAGCTGTTCTTTGCTGTGAGAGTAGACCAGGGCGGGAAGAACCAGGAGCAAGTTTGAGAGGAAGCCAGGCAAAGGAAAAGGGGAGTCAATTCAAGGTCAGTAACAAGGCCATCCCCAGTGGGTTGAAAAAAACACTACTCAGGGCCTTCTTGATTAAAGCCAAGTTTTAAAGCCAGGCAACTTTTCCAGTTGCCTGATAGACTTGGTGGGACAAAGTTGGCTAGAGATGGAACAAATGTACAAGAAAATTTAGTGGTGGTGGTGGAGATGTGGCAGCAAGTACCATTTGTATGCAACATTTACAGTTCATAAAGAACTTTCATATACACCATTCCATTTAATTCTTATAACCTTACTAACTCCACTTCAGAAAAGAAGAAAATCAGGCTTAGGGAGGTGAAATAAATCACACAAGGCTTGAACACAAGTTTTTTTGCTTTCAAATTTTGATGTCTCCCCCACCCTCAAATAGTGGTTCTCAAAGTTTGTTCTGTAGAACAGCATCAGTGTCACCTGAGAACTTGTAGGAAAGAAAATTCTGGGGCCCCATCCTCAACTTTTTGAATCAGAAACTCTGGGGGTGGGGCCCAGCAATCTGAGGGTTTTTTTTAAATTATACTTTAAGTTTTGGGATATACGTGCAGAACGTGCAGGTTTGTTACATAGGTATACACGTGCCACGTTGGTTTCCTGCACCCATCAACCCATCATCTACATTAGGTATTTCTCCTAGTGCTATCCCTCCCCTAGTCTCCCATCCCGACAGGCTCTGGTGTGTGATGTTCCCCTCCCTGTGTCCATGTGTTCTCATTGTTCAACTCCCACTTATGAGTGAGAACATGTGGTGTTTGGTTTTCTGTTCCTGTGTTAGTTTGCTGAGAATGATGGTTTCCAGCTTCATCCATGTCCCTGCAAAGGACATGAACTCATCCTTTTTTTGGCTGCATGGTATTCTATAGTGTATATGTGCCACATTTTCTTTATCCAGTCTACCACTGATGGGCATTTAGATTGTTTCCAAGTCTTTGCCATTGTGAACAGTGCTGCAATAAACATGTGTGGATGTGTCTTTACAGTAGAATGATTTATAATCCTTTGGGTATAAACCCAGTAATGGGATGGCTGGGTCAAATGGTATTTCTGGTTCTAGATCCTTGAGGAATTGCCACACTGTCTTCCACAATGGTTGAACTAATTTATACTCCCAACAGTGTAAAAGTGGTCCTACTTCTCCACATCCTCTCCAACATCTGTTGTTTCCTGACTTTTTAATGATCGTCATTCTAGCTGGCATGAGATGGTATCTCATTGTGGTTTTGATTTACATTTCTTTAATGACCAGTGATCATGAGCTTTTTTTTCTTATGTTTGTTAGCCACATAAACATCTTCTTTTGAGAAATGTCTGTTCATATCCTTCACCCACTTTTAGATGGGGTTGTTTTTTTCTTTTAAATTTGTTTAAGTTCCTTGTAGATTCTGGATATTAGCCCTTTGTCAAATGAATAGAGTGCAAAACTTTTCTCCCATTCTGTAGGTTGCCTGTTCACTCTGATGATAGTTTCTTTTGCTGTGCAGAAGCTCTTTAGTTTATAGATCCCATTAGTCAATTTTGGCTTTTGCTGCAATTGCTTTTGGTGTTTTAGTCATGAAGTCTTTGCCCATTTCTATGTCTTGAATGATATTGCCTAGGTTTTCTTCTAGGGTTTTTACGGTTTTAGGTTTTAAGTCTTTACTCTATCTTGAGTTAATTGTTGTATAAGATGTGAGAAGGGGTCCAGTTTCAGTTTTCTGCATATGGCTAGCCAGTTTTCCCAACACCATTTATTAAATAGGGAATCCTTTCCCCATTGCTTGTTTTTGTCAGGTTTGTCAAAGGTCAGATGGTTGTAGATGCGTGGCATTCTTTCTGAAGCCTCTGTTCTGTTCCATCGGTCTATATATCTGCTTTGGTACCAGTATCATGCTGTTTTGTTTACTGTAGCCTTGTAGTATAGTTTGAAGTCAGGTGGCATGATGCCTTCAGCTTTGTTCTTTTTGCTTAGATTGTCTTGGCTAAACACATTCTTTTTTGGTTCCATATAAAATTTAAGGTAGTTTTTTCTAATTCTGTGAAGAAAGTCAATGGTAGCTTAATGGGAATAGCATTGAATCTTTAAATTACTTTGGGCAGTATAGCCATTTTCATGATATTGATTCTTCCTATCCATGAGCATGGAATGTTTTTCCATTTGTTTGTGTCCTCTCTTACTCTTTTGAGCAGTGGTTTGTAGTTCTTCTTGAAGAGGTCCTTCACATCCCTTGTAAATTGTATTCCTAGGTATTTTATTCTCTTTGTAGCAATTGTGAACGGGAGTTCACTCATAATTTGGCTCTCTGTTTGTTTATTATTGGTGTATAGGAATGCTTGTGATTTTTGCACATCGATTTTGTATCCCGAGACTTTGCTGAAGTTGCTCGTCAGCTGGAAGAGATTTTGGACTGAGACAACAGGGTTTTTTAAATCAACAATCAATCATGTTATCTGCAAACAGAGACTATTTCACTTCCTCTCTTCTTATTTGAATACCCTTTATTTCTTTCTCTTGCCTAATTGCCCTGGTCAGAACTTCCAATACTATTTTGAATAGGAGTGGTGAAAGAAGGCATCCTTGTTGTGTGCTGGTTTTCAAAGGAAATGCTTCCAGATTTTGCCCATTCAGTATGATATTGGCTGTAGGTTTGTCATAAATAGCTCTTATTATTTTGACATACATTCCATCAATACTTAGTTTATTGAGAGTTTTTAGCATGAAGGAGTGTTGAATTTTATTGAAGGCCTTTGCTGCATCTATTGAGATAATCATGTGGTTTTTGTCATTGGTTGTGCTTATGTGATGGATTATGTTTACTGATTTGCGTATGTTGAACCAGCCTTGGATCCCAGGGATGAAGCCGACTTGATCGTGGTGGATCCTCTAGATGATTCTAATGCACACTCATAAGTTTGAGAACCGTTACTCTACCATATGTTTCAAAACAGACTTTCAAGTGATTTCTTCTAAATATTGGCTGCTGCTATTTTGGCTTTTGTGGAGTGC
The DNA here is from genome assembly GCA_963573385.1 of Cacajao melanocephalus. Classification (NCBI taxonomy): domain Eukaryota; kingdom Metazoa; phylum Chordata; class Mammalia; order Primates; family Pitheciidae; genus Cacajao; species Cacajao melanocephalus. The sequence continues at coordinate 76,867 of CAUYLG010073045.1, forward strand.
TGCTTTCCAAGGTAGGCTGGAAGCCTTCCTTCAGCTATCAGTGTTATGTATATAATAGAGGGCAGCTACTTAAAAAGTATTTAGCCTCCAGGGACAGGAATGTTCTTCTTTAGGGTGAGGAAGGTCCTAGGACCAAGAAGGCAATTCTTGAATCACAGCTGCCCTTGTCAGGGGGAGGTATGTGCTGGTGAGCAGTCGCCATATATGTACTTCCCTGGTAAGACCTCTTTTCATTAATGCTTTTACCTTGTTCCACAATCTTCCACATAAGCCCTCAGGAAATTTCCCTTTCTGAGTATTGATATTCACAAATCTCGACTTCATCAATCTGTTCACTTCCTTTTTAATAGCTTTATTAAGGTATAGTTGACAAATAAAAATTGTACATATTTATAATACACAATATAATTTTTATATGTAAACATTGTGAAATGATTAAATAAAGCTAATTTACATATCCACAACCTCACATAATTATCATTTTTTGTGGTAAGAACATTTAAAATCTACTCTCTTACCAATTTAAGTATACAATACATTATTATTAACGACAGTCACTAGTCTGTGTATTAGCTTTCCAGAACATGTTCCTCCTGTTCAACTGAAGCTTTGTATCCTTTGATCAACAGCTCATTTCCTGCCCTACCCCTCCATCGCTGGTGACCATCATTCTACCCTCTGTTTCTATGCATTTGATGTTTTAATTTATTATTATTAATATAATTTCAGCTTCCATTTTAGATTCACGGGGTACATGTGCAGGTTTGTTACATGGGTATATTGTGTGATACTCAGGTTTGGGGTACAAATGATCCCATCACGCAGGTACTAACCACAGTACCCAGTAGTTAGTTTTCCAGTAGTTGTCCCCCCCATCCCTCCGTCCCCTATCTAGTAGCCCCCAGTGTCCATTGTTGCCATCTTTATGTCCGTTAAGTGCCCATTGTTTTTACTTATAGGTAGGAGCTAAACATGTGGTATTTGGCTTTCTGTTCCTGCATTAATTTGCTTAGGATAATGACCTCCAGCTGCATCTATGTTGCTGCAAAAAACATGATTTCGTTCTTTTTTATGGCTGTATAGTATTCCATGGTATATATGTGCCACATTTTATTTATCCAATTCACCATTGATGGGCACCTAGGTTGATTCCATGTCTTTGCTATTGTGAATAATGCTGCAATGAACAAACAAGTTCAGGTGTCTTTTTTGGTAGAACTATTTATTTTCTTCTGTATATATACCAAGTAATGGGATTGCTAGGTTAGAGTTCAGCTTTTTTACATTTTACATATGAGATCATGTGGTATTTGTCTTTCCATGCCTTTTTTATTTCCTTAGCATAATGTCCTCCAGTTTCATCCATGTTGTCAAAAATGACAGGATTTCCTTCTTTTATGGCTGAATAGTATTTCATTGTGTGTGTGTGTGTGTGTGTGTGTGTGTGTAACATTTTCTTTATTCATTCATCTGTTGTTGGACACTTAGATTTATTCCATATCTTGGCTATTGTGAACAGTACTATAATAAACATGGGAGTGCAAACATCTCTTTAACATACTGATTTCATTTGCTTTAGATATGTACCCAAAAGTGGAACTGCTGGATTATATTGTAGTTCTATTTTTAGTTTTCTGAGAAACCCTCATACTGTTTTCCATAATGGCTATACTAATTTACATTTCTACCAATAGTGTATAAGGGTTCCTTTTTCTTCACACCCTCACCAACACTTGTCATTTTGATAACAGACATTCTAAAAGATGTGAAGTGATATGTCATTGTGGTTTTGATCTGCATTTCACTGATTAGTGATGTAGAACATTTTTTAAAAATATACCTGTTGACCATTTATATGTCTTCTTTTGAGAAATGTCTATTCAGATCTTAGGCCCATTTTTTAAATCAAGTTATTTGTTTTCTTACTTTTGACTTGTTTGTTTTCCTTATATGTTTTACATATTAACCCCTTATCAAATATATGATTTGCAAATATTGTCTCCAAACCTGTAGGTTATTTCTTTACTCTGTTGATTGTTTCCTTGGCTGTACAGAAGCTTTTTAATTTGATGCAATCGAACCTGTCTGTTTTTGCCTTTATTGCCTGTGCTTTCAGGCCCATAGCCAAAAAATCTTTGCCAAAGCCAAATGTCAGAAAGCTTTTTCATTTGTTTTCTTGTAGTAGTTTCAGAGCTTAAGGTCTTATGTTTAAGTCTTTAATCAATTTTGAATTGGTTTTTATATATGGTGTAGGATAAGAGTCCAATTTCATTCTGCATGTGAATGTCCAGTTTTCATGACACCATTTATTGAAGAGACTGTGCTTTCCCCATTGTGTGCTCTTAACACCTTTGTAAACAACAGTTGACTGTAAATGTGTGAATTTATTTTTGGGCTCTCTCTTCTGTTCCATTGAACTGTATTTCTGTTTTTATGCCAGTACCATACTGTTTTGATTACTACAATTTCATAGTATATTTGGGATTGGGTAGTATGATGCCTCTAGCTTTTTTTTTTTTCCTCTCTCAAGATGTCATTAGCTATTTGGGGTCTTTTGTGATTTCTTACACATTTTAGAATTTTTTATTTCTGTGAAAAAATGTAGTTGAAATTTTGATAGAGATTGCATTCAATCTGTAGATCGTTTTCGGTAGTATGGACATTTTAATGATAGTAATTCTTCCAACCCATGAACATGGAATATTTTTATTTATTTATGTCTTATTTATTGTGTCCTCTTCAATTTATTTCATCAATGTTTTACAGTTTTTAGTATACAGATTTTTACCTTGTTGATTAAATTTGTTCCTAATTATTTTAGATTTATTTTGATGCTATTGTAAATGGGATCTTTTTAAAATTTCTTTCTAAGTTTGTTGTTAGTGTATAGAAACATTATTGATTTTTACAGGGTTATATTGTACCTTGCAACTTTACTGAATTCTTTTATTATTTCTAACAGCTTTTTGGTGGAGTTCTAGGGTTTTCTATATAAGGTCATGTCACCTACAAATAGAGACAACTTAACTTCTTCCTTTTCAATTAATATGCCTTTTATTTATTTTTCTTGCCTGACTGCTCTGGTAGGACTTTCAGTACTATGTTGAGTAGAAGTGGGGAAAATGGGCACCCTTGTCTTGTTTCCTATTTTAAAGGAAAAGCTTTCCGCTTTCCACCATGGAATATAATGTTAGCTGTGGGCTTGTCATATATAGCCTTATTGTGTTGGGGTACATCCCTTCTACAACTAATTTTTGGACAGCTTTTTTTATCATGAAAGCATGTTGCACTTTGTGATTTTTTTTTAATCTACTGAGATGATCATATGACTTTTATTTTTCTTTCTGCTAATGTGGTATATCACATTTATTGATTTGTGTATGTTGAACTACCTTTGCAGTAAGGAAATGAGGAAATTCAGTGGGGAGTGGGTTTGGAAGGTGGGGGTAGGTTAGTCTACGTTCCACAGAAGGAAAATAATATAGCATTATGGTATGTTAACAATGTTCTCCTCAAGTGTAGAGGACTCCTTTTTCATTATATATGTCTTTGTACTATTTGAATGGTTTGCCTTCTGCAAGTATTGCTTTGAAAAAAAAAAGAAATACTTAAAAATTAACTTTTATAAAACCAAACTAATTCTTTTTTGCTATGGGTTAAATATGTATGTCCCTTCAGAATTCATATTGAGACTTAACTCCCAAGGTGATGGTATTAAGAGGTAACGCTCTTGGGAAGGGATTAGGCATTGAGGGTTCTGCCCTAATAGATGATATTAGTGGCCTTATAAAAGGATTGAGGAAGATCTTGCCTTTTTTGCCCTTGTACTTCTTCTGGTATGTGAGGACATAGCATTTTTCCCCTTTGCTCTCCCTTTATGTGAGGACACAGCAACAAGGCACCACCTTTGAAGCAGAGAATAGCCTCACTGGATACTGAATCTGCTGATGCCTTGGTCTTGATTTCCCAGCCTCTAGAACTGTGAGAAACAAATTTCCATTCTTTATAAATTACCCATTCTAAAGTATTTTGTTGTAGTAGCATAGGTAAACGAAGACACCTTCCCACTCTTCTGCTGGTGCTGGTGACAGGCTGAATCATTTACTAAGGTGAGAAATCTGGTAGACACTCTGGACTCTCTCCTCTTATTTACCCCTCACATCTGTCTAATCAGGCACCAAGACGTATTGATTCTACCTCCTAGGCTAGATAATTCTCAAAACCCACCCCTCTACTCTATCCCTGAATCACTTTAACTATAGCATTCGTTTTCTAACTGGTCGACCTGCCTCTTTTCTCCCTGCAAAATGCCAATGAATACATCTTTTCAAAGTGAAAATCTGGTCCTGTCACTCTCATGCTTAAAATTCTTCATTGGCTTCCCAGTACTTATGGGAAAAGTCCAAATTCATTAGCATGGCTGCCTAGACCTTCCTTGTTCTTAGCCACTGTTCTAACCTCCTTCCTCTACAGGTACAGGTAGAATGACAGGAAGGGAAGATGATGAATCTAAAATTGATAATAAAAGGGAAAGCCTCCCAGAAATCCTTCATGGCCAAGAAGGGTAATGAGGGCCAGGGGAGAACTTAGGACAAAGAAAAACTTTGAAGTAGCCTTGGGGGAGATCTGAAGAAGCAGTCTGCAGGATACTGCATCCATGTTGGGGAGCAGAAGAGCCTACAAGGAATGTGAATGTACAGCATTCAGGCAGGAGTACTTTGATGCTGGGGACATTTTCTGTGGAACACTGAAGGACCATGAAATTTTAGGTATTCTGACATGCATAGTACAGAATATATAATGTCTACTGATAGTCTGCATCCATGGAAAATCTAAAAAAAAGTCACGCTTGAGGTCTGGTTGTCAACGAAGGATAGAAATTGGACCCAGTTGAAAGGTACTTCTAGAAAAGGAATATTGATAGCATATTAAAATCATGGAAATGAAGGGGGAAGAATGGTGTCCTGAGGGTAGGATATATGAGGAGAAGTGGTGAACAGTAAGGCCAGAGAGGCAAACTGGGTCAGAACATGGAGAATGGTAGGATCAGATTCACATTTTGGAAAGATGTGTCCATTGGCATTTTGTAGGGAGAAAAAATGCAGGTGGATCAGATAGGAAATGAATACTATAGTCCAAGTGATCTATAATTCAAGGGTAGAGTGGAGGGGCAAGTTTGAGAAATGTCTGGTCTAGGAGGTAGAACCAGTTAGTCTTGGTAGCTGATGAGACAGATGTGAGGGATAAATAAGAGTGAGTACAGAGTGTGTATCAGATTTTTCACTCTAGTTTATGATTCAGCCTGTCACCAGCATCAGCAGAAGAGTGGGGAGGAGAATTAGTTGTTTTAGAAAAACTGATTTTTAAATACTTTTAAATTATTTAAAGCAATACTTGCAGAAGGCAAACAATTCAAATAGTACAAAGACACATACGATGAAAAAAGAGTGCCCCATACTCCAGGGGAAACCACTTTTAAAGTTTATTGTTTATCCCTGAGCAGCAATATGGCAGATTACGAAGAACATAAGCTCTGGAACGAGACTGTCTGGATTTGAATCCACAATTTCCAGCCGTATGTTCTTGGGCTAGTTATTTAACCTCTCTACCTTACTTACATTATCTCTAAAATGGGAATTATAATAATATAACACAGAAAAGGCAGATTATAATGCTGCTGGAACCTTGCTGTTTGCGTTTAACAATATATCTTTGAGACAATTCCGTATCTACACATACTTTTCTTAAACAAATTGAAATAACTGAATAGTATTTTACCAAGTGAATTTTTCATAGTTTATTTAACCTTTACTCAAGTAATACTGAAGCTGTTTTGCTAATATGAATATTTTTCTAATACAAATAATGTTGTGATTAATATCTTTTTACATGTCTTCATACACATACATGATTATATATTTTATATAAAGTCCTACAAGTGGAACTATGGGTCAAAAGTACGTGTTTAATTGTGATAAAATATACTAAGATGCAAAGAGGTTATGCTAATTTACACTTCCAACAATGTATTAGAGTAGTGCTTTACAGACTCTCATATACCTACAAGTCACCTGGGGATCTGATTAAAATGCAGATTCTGATTTAGTAGATCTGGGGTGGAGCTGCATTTCTAAAAAGCTCTCAGTTGATGCAGATGCTGCTGATCCAAGGAATACAGTTTGAGTAGCAAGGTATAAGAGCACATGTATTTCTCCACATGCTTGGCAAAAGAAAAGTATATCAAATGCTCTGATTTTTCCCATTCTGATAGGTGAAAGTTATATCTTATTGCTTAAAGTAATCTATACTGCTTTAATTGTAAGTGTTGAGCATCTCTCTCTCTCTCTTTCTCGCTCTGTCTCTCTCTCCCTTAGCCTGTTGCCTAGGCTGGAGTGCAGTGGTGCGATCATGGCTCACTGCAGCCTCAAACTCTTGGGCTCAAGTGATGCTCTAGCCTCAGCCTCTGAGTGGCTGGGACTACAGGGCGTGCACCACCATGCCTGGCTAATTTTTACATTTTTTGTCAAGACAAGGTCTCACTATGTTTCTCAGTCTTGTCTTGAACTCCTGGTCACAAGCCATCCTCCTGACTGGGGATTACAGGCATGAGATACTGTGCCAACACAGCATATTTTCATTTGTTTTTATAAGCCCACTTTCTTTTTGTCTGAACTACCTGTTCAGGTTCTTTTTTCCTCTTTTTCAATGGTTTGGTGGCATTGTCCTGTTATTCTCAAGAGCTCTTTATATATTATGGGAGCCAGCCTCTTGCTATATATAAGGATGCAAAACCCTTTCTCCAGTTTTTTGTCTTTGGATTTTATTTTTGTATTTTTCTGATGCTTTAAATTTTAACTTTCGTGTTGTCAGATTAACAATTTTCTTTTTTATGGCTTCTGGGTTTTTTTGTTGTTGTTGTTGTTGGTTGTTTTGTGTGTGTGTGTGTGTGTTTTTTTTTTTTTTTGTGACAGGGTCTCATCCTGTCACCCAGGCTGGAGTGCAATTGTGTGATCTCCACTTACTGCAACCTCTGCCTCCTAGATTCAAGTGATTCTCCTGCCTCAGCCTCCCGAGTAGCTAGGATCACAGGTGTGTACTGCTACACCTGGCTAATTTTTGTATTTTTTGTAGAGATGGGGTTTTGCCATGTTGCCCAGGCTGGTCTCGAACTCCTGAGCTCAGGTGATCCACCCACTACAGCCTCCCAAAGTGCTGGGAATACAGGCATGAGCCACTGCACCCAGCTGGCTTCCAGGTTTTGTGTTTTGCTTAGAAAGACTTTTCATGTTTCAAGATAAAATCATATACTAAAAGTTATATACTAAACAATGTCTTTGAATCATTATGGTTAGAATTCATTATCACTAGACTTCATTACGGTTTACTGATCAGTCTATCCATGTGCTAGTACCAAAGTATTTTAATTACTGTAATGTTATAATATGTTTTAATAAGACTAGCCCCTTTGTCTTTTATCCTCTTTTATTCAGACCTTTCCTGACTAATCTTATATATGTACTTCAGAATCAGTTTGGGCATGTTGGATTATAATGTGTCTGGATGACAACTCTGTGTGGAAGTCTAACATCCAGTTGAAAATGATAATCTGGGAGAGAGATCCAAGATGGCTGACTACTAGCAGCTCAGGATTGTAGCTCCCAGAGAAAGCGCACAGAACGAGAGGACGCCACACTTACAGATGAATTTTTGTTGCCCATGGACTAGGAGATTCCCAGTGGAGGAGCCCCACAGGTCGCCAGCGCGACTCTTGTAGCCGGTGTGGCGGTTTTGCCGGCGCCCCGGTGCGCAGCGGTTCTCGGTGCAGAGTAAACGGGACTGAGTCCCCTTTTGGTCGACGTTCGGAGCTCCGGGAAGGGAGAGTCGCCTATTTACCTGATTGAAAAAGGGATTCAAGAGGGAAGCCAGACCAGATTCCCGGGCAGAAAAGCACCACAAATCTTAATGCCACTGTTTTAGTCGGTGCAGTGGGTTGCTCAGATTTTGGCGCTGGGAATCAACAAGTTGGACGTCCACTCGGAGACCTAATTTGAAAGTTGGCAATTACAAACGACAGGTGGATAAACTTACGATGATGGGAAGAAACCAGCGTAAAAAGGCTGAGAATACTCAAAATTAGAATGCCTCTCCTTCTACAAGGGATTATAGTTCCTCATCAACAAGGGAACAAGGCCTGATGGAGAACGAGTGCAATCCATTAACA